>BGPR01001601.1:216911-236668 GCA_013235015.1 Araneus ventricosus | reverse complement strand
TCCTGGCAGTTTGCAAAGTGAGAAAGTCGTTTAGCTTTGCATAGCTGATAACTATGAAAAGCAAATAAATGCAAGTTTATAAACTATAAATGAGGAGAATTTTAAGGTTATACTTGATAAAAGGTATTGAAAAGTATATTAAATGAGTATTTTTCTCAAAATCAGATTCTATGCATAAATTTCTTACTTAAAAAATTCATAAGTCAAAATATTATCATTAAATTGTCTTGAAATTCAATGAATATTTTCAATAAATAGTTCTTTAGGATGTAATGGAATAAAAAATATTCTTACTATATAAATTAAAGTCCTCTGTTATTTGAAAAATTATATTAAAAGTTATTGAAAATATTGTAAATGTTCAATTAGCTATAAAATCTTTATTAATCTACACTATTAAAATTCATAGTATGTATCTATGTCTGGCTATCTTTTCATGAACCACTGAATCCTAAAACAAGCCAAAAGTACCAAAGATAGGAAATAATCCAAGGAATCCATTTTGATAATTTAAATTCCGAAATTATAATTAGTTAAAAAGGTAATAATTAAAAAAAGGATCCAGAGTGAATGATTTCACCAGGCTGCCATCTATTGGGAACGCAGTGAATTCTTTTCTCCCCCTATTATTAGTTTTCACTTCCACTATTGCATTTTTTTATTTAACGAAAGCTGGTTTGTATAATTGTATAAAAGTTTTTTTTTTCTTTTTTAGCAAACCTCTGTGTTTTAATTTACAAACATCAGAAAAAATCGTTTTCTTGAATAGTTTCTTCATATGTTATAAGTCATGTGCTGCCATCTATTGATTCATTTTAAAAGGGAACTTCTGACATTTTTAAAATTGTACAGGAAAAGGAAAAACAAAAATGGGCTGTAAACAACATCTCTAATGTGGTTTCACAGTAGAAAATGGACTTATGGACAAAACCCAAAAAATATTACAATTTTTAATTTTTGAAAAAATCAAATTTAAATTTTGCAGAAGTGCCCTTTTAACATCAAACAACATACAAAAATTCAGAATTTTAGGGAATAAATTATTATAAATCCAAGAATATCAAGGAAACTCAAATAAAATTCAAAATTAATTTATCTGCAATTAAACTTAAACGAATCCAAATAAATTTTTAAAAGTTATTCATTTTTAAGTAAAATTCAGATTTAAAGAAAAAAAATCAGGGAAAATGATCATAAAGCCTGGAATATTAAACCCAAACTAAAGTAAAAGTGTCTTTATTTGCAAAGCATTTACCAAAAAATAGTGATGTAAATGAATTTTAAGCCTCTTGAGGGTCAATTGAAATCCTCTTCCACGTAAAAGTTCCCTTCTGACATCATACGGAAACTTTGAAGATTTACTACAACATAACTGTGAATGGCAGAATTTCAGGTTTTACACCAAATAATGCAACTACATTCATCAATTCGAAAACGCAAAAAAGTAATTTCAGTCGAGTCTGCAGAAGTTCCCTTTGAAAATCAAACGGTTCACATACAGTGTACTTGCAATTTTTTATTTATTTAACGGAAGCTGGTATTTCTTTTTTTAACCAGCTTTTGTGTTTAGATTTTATTAACAACGGGGGAAAATCGTTTTTTTTTTGCATTTTTTCTTTTTTGTATTAAGGTGTTTAACTTTGTAACGTTTGTTGGAGAAAGTAAGTGGCAATATTTGTTGAAAAAAACGGAGACGGGCCATAAGAAAATATATGGATCCCAAGACCTCACGTGATCTCACTTTTCTCCGCCTGAGAATATCCCATTCTTCAACATTATCTGTGCAATGCCTGGCCATACAGATAATATAAAATTCAAGTACACTGTCTACTCTAAAGTATGTAGTTTTTTTCAGTATTAGTTTTAATTGAATTAGTGCTAAAGTTGCATTACTAACATTTTTGTAAAATTATACTAATTAACACAAAACATAATACTCTATAATCAACCTTGATTAAATTCAAATCTTAAAAACATATAGCATTTCTATATATCATTTTTTAAAGTGCTTGGAATGCATTCTAATACCTTTATACATATTTCCCATCAAAACAAAATTTTTTGCAGTTAATAAGTTAACAGGGGTGATTGTGACCCTAGTTCAAAAATTTGGAAAAATATCATGAGTTTAAGCCCCACTTAATTTAAAATATTTCAGGATATAAATATGATGCATATACATACACAAGCATTTTCAAACAATTTAATTAGCACAGCAAAATTAAATTTTTTAAACAATTCTTAAATATCAATTTATGTTTTACTACATTTCTTAAGAGTTGTTTTTCAGTTTGTCAACATTTTTAAAAGTTTAGCTAGCTTTTTCTTTGGGGAGGCTAATTATTTACGTTCCGAGAATTGCTGAGGTGGATTTTTGTTGTTATTTGTTCACAGTTGAAAGTTCAGTGGCTTGTCATTTTGAAACTGAAATATGCCATTAAGAAGCATTAGAGATGAACGACTAGTAAAAAGATAATGTTCATGGAATGCAAGAAATTTGGTTAATCTATCCAAATAATTAAAATTAAATAATAATAAAATTAAATTAAACTCTACGATATTTTGCTCAAAACATTTAAGAAAGGTAAGGAGTACATCTCACAAATCTGAAAATTCCAGATTTGAGAAATTAAAAAAATCCTGAAATATCTTAATCACAATCACCCCATACTTAATTAACACAATTTTCTTTTACCGTCACGTCATCTTCTCTATTTGTATGACAGTCACATAGATTTGAAGTTTTTTTTTTTAAATTTAAATTTCATTCTACTGATTTATGTTCTTGTGATCTGTTAATTTAAACCTTTAATATTAAAAGTTATCTTTCCTAACAAAAGCCTGCATTTACAATTTCTAAAACAGCAGTAAATAAAATAAAGAGAACTTATAACTAATATCAAGACATTGTTTATCAATAGTAAAAATATTTTTAAAAATCAATATTTTTTTCATATATCCTATACCAAGGAAAATAACAAGTCCGTGTATTTACTTTGAACTAATATAGCATTAGAACTACGAAGCAGATTAATGTCAACGATTCCATGAACTATTCAGAAGGAAGTACATCAAGATGCCATAAAACAAACATTCACATAAAAACAAACATCCATCCCATTTTTATCAACTTTTGAAGCAAAATGGCATTTAGGTAAAAACTCATAAACTAATACACACAAACTAATTATTCACTGAAAATTTTGGAGAAAAATCATGTTTTAGTATGAGGGATAGATAATATATAGGCAATCAACATTAGCAATGAGGACCAAGTTCACTTCAAATTATTGAAATAAATGTCACCATATTTTGTGTAATTGATTTGAAATCTTGTTTGCGAAATTTAACATTTAAAATTAGTGAAAGTATGTTACAGTGCAATATGCACAGAATAAAAATTCACACGAATAGAAATGAAACTGTCATTTTATTATCACTGCCACCCATGAAATGATTTGATTCATACATACACACACATGGCAGATTTACATGACAAGAATAAAGATGGAAAACTACAGGCCACTCAAGCTACAAGACTGCACAAACTAAAATTTTCATGACTTTGTACAAGGGCCAAATGAATGTTAATGCCCTCACAAAAAGATGGGGATAGATGATAAGCAGCCTTGTTTGCATGTCCATAACCTGAGACAATTAGTCATGACACAGAAGACAATTATGAAGTCTTACAAAAAATATATATACTCACAAGCCTTTAGTCAAATAGCTAAACACACAGACTACAATGTAACATTTTATAAAACCAGCTAAACCAATGAGTATCTAAAGAACTAGTAACTAAACAATTGAGCACTGAAAACTGACACATACCTTTAAAGTAACAAATATCTAAAAAAAAAGTTTTTGATTTAAAAATCAGTAAATGTCAATTCAGCTTGAATACATTAAACATGAGCTGATGAAAGAAAACTGGAAAAGGTCAATCAATAATATAACATGAATTTTAAAATCATTCAAAGCAGAAAAAAAGGTGGCTCTGATATATAGCCTTTGCATCTTAAATTCAGAAAATCCCTAACAGAGAGAATATTCAAACATGTAAAATTGCATTACAAAATCCAATAATGCAACAGAGAAGGAACAATATACCAAGAAAATTAGTACCAAAAATTAAATAAAAGCATGAAAACAGCAAAAATTAACATAGCTTTGACGTACTTTTGCGCATATCAACAAATATGAATTTTTTATATCGCTTATATAACTGACAGTAAAAGAGTACCATCAACAATGCACCACTTCATATATATATACATGGAAAAATAAATACATGTCCTTCAGATATCACATTTTAAAACAAAATCAATATAATCTAACAGTTCTTGAAAGAAAGAACATCATTATTTTTTCTCATGTGAAAAATACCCTATATTATTGTTAAAGTTATTTTTTAAAATTATAATCGGAGAAAAACAGCAGCTCCTTGATGATTGCATTTTATGGCACAAGAACCACACAAGATTATGCTGTGCCAAACATAAGCAATACATTTTGTGTTGTATTATTTATTCACTATTTTGAGTATTTCTAAAATTATCAAGAAAAATAATTTTAAGACCTTCAATATATCTCAGTCATAATTAAATGAATATGCATTTTCAAACTTAAAATTGAGTTTGTGAGTTCCTAAGTCATGGTACCAAATTCCCAAATATCTTCAAAATGTAAAATGGTTCAACAACTTAGTCATCTTGAATTTGTTTTTCAGAGCCTAACAGTCATACAAGAATTCAAATTATGTTAACATTTTTCAAAACAATTAAAAATGGTAACAAATATAACAAAATTCAAACCTTAGGTTGAAATAGTACTAAAAAAGATAAAACATCAAATATTGCATAGTGTATAACACTACAAAGTTACAGACAAGCACATTTGTCACACAAGTATGACAAATACATAAATCACATATCTCACTAAAAATTTAAAACAATATTTTATTCTTATAACAATTTTAAAGAAATCAACTTAATATTTTAATACAGTAAAATTAAAATCACTACAGTAATATGCAAAGGACAATTGCATGCAGTTCCTTTCGCAAATAACTTAATTAAAAACCTGTACACATCTGTGTTTGTTGTTGCAACATTAACCTTTTTCTTTACGGGCATACAGATGTTGTACCATCTAGCAATTAAAATTTCACTCCCCATAGAACAAATCTCTATTCTTATCACTTCACTGATCAATTTTCACCCCTATTATATTCAGTCATGTCATATGGGATGGGTAGATTAATTGCTTCAATGGAAAAACTTCATATGGTAGTTGAGGGAAATCACAGATCTTATCTTCCCATTTACACTTATTTTATGCACTTCTCTGTTTATTCATATAAATCCTCGTTCCAAGAGGATGTTGAAGTTTTCCTCCAGCCCGTAATCTAAAGGTTAAGGTCCAATAGCAGCCACAATAAGTTTTTGAGGTATTTTTAGTAGTAGCACTTAAGAGTTTGAATGAATTACAAGTGATAAACAATTCTTGTCCATAGCAGGAAATGCATGATAAAATTAAACACATGTCCATGGGTAATTTCTTTTCTACTTTCGTGCGTTCTTGATCCCTAGCTCTGGACATCAAATGAACCAGTCTGGGATCGCTAACAGAAATACAATTGTTTTAGATGATCAAATGAAATAAACAAAAATTGCACTTATTTTTTCTTAATAGCCATAAAAATTCATCCACAACAAAAGAATATTCTGACTTTTTCCCCACCAATTCAGTAAACCTTGAATTATCCTCTCGAAATTTTTTTTAAAAAATCAGGTGTCAATAATGCTAAATGGAAAAGACTGGTTTTAAGATATCACAGATGGCAATATATTGCTTTCATTATTGCAAACTTCAATCAACTGATGCTTACAAATGCACTCAGATTAATGCCATCAAAAAGAAACTAAATAACGAACGCATATCACGTGGACCAGCTAAAAACTCAAATTAAACCTTTTTGGCCTGTAATAAACTAATTAACTAAAATTCATCAAAGCTGACAACGTGGAGGAGGAAAATAAAACATTACCAAATCAAAATCTACATCCCCCCCAAAAAAATGTACTCTGAATTTACACTTATGGCAAAGGCTTATTTCAGCACACCTTATTAAATCAACAAGAAAAAAAGACACAAAGCCAACACTTTCAGACACCAGGAATTAAAAAAAGAAAATCATTCTAAGCATTATTGGCTTAGCAGTTTTATAAATCTATGATAATTGGAATGATCTTACTACGATATGTTAACAGCAGATGAAAACGGGCAGAAGAGACTGACATTAAACACAGTTAGTCATAAATTCGAAGTTACACATAACTAAAGATTGAGACAAAAATCTTTTAATAAATGGCTTGATGGAATAGATTTTCTACAAAATATAACACATAAACCTTTGAGGCGCTATTTAATCATGTGATTCATAATTATGTTACATTTTCTTCCTTGTTAAAACAAGTACTGCCTGAGACGAGATGTAATCATTACAATTTACAACATACTTAAAAAGTTTCGATCTACCTGTTTTTTTCTTGATGATAGGAGAGGAAAGAAGAAATTTTTCTGCAATTGTTTCCCTGATATAGTAAGGCTGTAGTGATGAACAGAAAAGTTATACAACTTTCATCTCCTTAATGCTATAAAGTTGCTTTTTTTTAGCACAATAACAAAATTATATATTCTGTGTATAAGTATAGATCTCTCAGAGACTTGATGTGAACACTATCACTGGATAGTAACTTGAGTTCCATTCTGATGAAAAAAGTATTTTGACTAAAGTAGATTTAAAGCTGGTCTTTGATTTAGTATATCATCTTGCACATCAATACAATCTTGCATAATTTCCACAAGATGAAAATGACTGGTTAGAGATGTGGCCGGACTACAAAGCATGATACCCACCTTTACTTTTTTTTTGTCTTTTATGCAATTTTATTCTGAAGAATCAACACTTTTTATAATAAATACTAATTTTTAGTTATTTTGTAAAAATCTATTACAAAAACGTCCAGCATATCGATTGAGGGAGAAGGCATTTATCCCTAAAGGTGTATGACAAATCACATAACTGGATGGCTGACAAAATAATGCTTCTCCATACAAACTACATTTATAGAGGCAATTCAAATAACCTGTAGAGGGCTGTTTTGTTAAAAGAGCTCTGACTTGCTGCACAGAAATAGGTGGGATGCAATTTCATGGCACGGCAAAAGGAGGCAATGGAGCTAATGAACTTCAGAGCTCTCTGGTTTTGGAGCCAAATGATTAGGAGTATCTTGAAGTGTAGAATGTGGTTGTGAATGAGGTGTAGGGATGGCTGGTGATGTTGATAATGGTTCTAAAGTAGTGGAATGCGGTACTCCCATTGGATTGTAGTTATAACCACTAGCTCCATTAATGCCTTCACTATATCCACTACTCACAAAGTACTCTTTGTTCACGCAATTTCGAAGTGAGTCTGGAATACGGCCAACAATCGCTCTACGGATTTCACTAGCAGCCATATCACGTAATTCAGTAGAACTTGCATCACTGTACCACGCTGCATGAGGGGTGCATATAAGGTTAGGTGCATCTTTTAAAGGACCTGAAAAAAAAGGGAAAAGTTTCCTCCAGTTATATAATATTTTCCATATGCAAAATTTAACATAAATAGTACAGAAAATAAACAGAGTGGGACTTTATTAAAATTTAAATGCCCAATACTTCCAAGTTTTTCACTATTAAAAAAGGAGAACACAGCTCTTTGAAGTAATCATAAGTACATCAAAACTCCTGTTTTTATAAAGAAGAGATATAACCAGTCAATGAGTATAATAAGAACCTGTAGCATTTTCTGGTAGTAAACAGCATGAATTCTGTTAGAAGAATACTCAGATTAAAATTACAGCAGCTTGGTGTGACATCCATGTTATTTTCCTATGTATATGAAACATTATTATTAAATATGATGAAGTGTAGAGCATCTGGGTCAAGGAAAAGACTTTAGTTGATTCAATTTTGTTTTATTCAATCATTGAAGATAGGTTACCTTTTTCATAGGTAAAGGGACAATTTTATACGTAACTCCATGACCAGAATTAAAGCAGTAACACACGAAGTGGAACGCTGTTGTTGTCAGTCTGCACGTCGAAATCAAAAGAGGCAGTTAACAATGCACTGGGAGATTATATATGGCAAAAAGGGGATTTTCTCGGAAGACTCGTGACTCGAAATGAAAGTCGTAGTGCGCTTATTATGATGGAAGTAGAAGTAATTAAAAATGAGGTATCGTTAAAAATGATTTAAGAAAGTTAAAAACAAAATATCACATATGTAATTTTTCTTTGAATGTAAAGTGCTTAGAAAAATTATACATTATAGTACAGAAGAATTACACATTTCAAACACTATCTACTCTAAATACACTAAAATATAAAACGAATCTAACACCTACAAGAATGAATATATTAAAGGTAACTTATTTTCCAAGCATAAATATTTACAAGTACACTGAGAAATACATATGCTTATATAGAAGGAAAAGAAAAAGACACAAATCAACAAATATTTGTACACAATAATTTGTAATGAAAACTCATCTGTAGGTTAAAATGTTTTCTACAATATCATTCACGTCACTGCTCATAGAAGGATGTGAATAATTAAACAAGTAATTGTGAAATACCAAGGAATATATCAGCTTAAGTTATTTAATACTATATTCCTAACTAATGTTCTCCATTTGATTTTCATTCATCGTTTATATGCAAGCTTTCTTCCATTAAACATCAAATCGCAACAAAAAATTCACGTGTTGTTCAATAATAGATGCATAAATGCCAAAGGTTTGTTAAATCAAAAAGAATGCAAAAGTAAACACATGAATAACAATCTTTCATTCGGGCATGCAAAGTAATTTAATCACAATGATATACTGCTATACAAGAAGCATACAGTGACAGGCACATACAATTTTGATTTTATTTTGAACTAGCAACCTTTGGCAATCAGCTGGCTCACCCATATTATATATATTAAAAAAGCCGTCCGAAATCGTTAATGCTTCAGGAATGCCAAAAGAGATTCTTTCCAGACGCAGATCTTTTTCAGCGGTTTTTCCTGCTTTTTTTTTTATTTATGCTTATTCAACCACACGGGATAGTGATGATTTAATAGCAATACGAAAATTAATTTATTTCTTCATTTTCAGTGGATTTTTTTTAATGGGAGTTTAAAGCTTTTATTTCTCTTTTTTTTATGCAGAACTCGGTTTATATTAAAAAGAAGTTATGCTAGAATTAATTTTGTTTCATCAGTTCTGTTTTTCATGCTTTTTTTTTATTTTTAAAGCTCTCTGTCTACAAATTAGTATATACACTATAGGATACTGTTTGGATTCTGAGTTATGACGGGTTTTTTTTTAAGCTAAGTTCAGCATTTTCTTTTCTATTCTATTTTATGTTGATTCATTGAGGACAAACTCCTTTAGAATTCATTTATTTTTCCACTTCTGGGAGATCTTTACTTTTGTTTCAGTTAAAAAGGTTCTTTCTTTTTCATCTTAATTTTAGAAATAAATATTTATGTACAGTCGGACCTCTATTTAACGAACCTTTATTTTGCGAATTTCTCTATTTTACGAACTTTTTCTTGGAACCAAGAACATCTTGCGAATTTCTTCGTAAAATAACCTCCAAATAGCGAAGTGCATTCTCTATTTAACGATCTTTTTCTTGTGATCCAATATTTTTTCCTCCCTATTTCTCAAAATATTTCTAAACATTTCAAACTTCTTTCTTTTAACACATTTTATGGTGATCAATGACTTGAAGCTGGAAAATGTCAAAGCGAAAGTGCTTGAGCATCAAAGAAAAAAATTTAATTCTTCATGAGGTGGATAAAGGCGTGAAAAAAAAGGATATTGCCTTAAAATTTGATATTCCTCCAAACAGCTCATCAACCATGATAAAAAAATCGTGATAAGATACAAAATTATGATTCATCGAATTCTTGTTCAAAACGTTTAAAAGCATGTATCTATGAGGATGTGGATGAGGCAGTTTTGAATTGGACAGTGTGAAAAATAAAAACAATACAGCAATGAATTGCGATGAAGACGAAGATGATGAAGATGGAAATGATCATGATGCAGAAATCAACAAACCTGATGAAATGCTAAAATTCATTAATTTTAATATAAAATTATTTTTCAAAATTGAAAATACAGTGTATTCCCGGACAATGTTTTGTTTTATTCTTCTTTTCCTTGAGGATTTCTTTTTGATGGGTAAAATATATCAAACAAATAGAATTAATTAATTTACAAAATAAAGGTGCGATTAATTACTTTTTTAATAATATTTAGTGTTTATGAATTTAAAATTTGTTTTGTGTAGTTTAAAGCATTTTCAAAGGTGAATCTCTATTTAATGAATTTTCCATATAACGAACTTTTTTTCGGGATTTAGCGACTTCGTTAAATAGAGGTCCGACTGTATTTTGTAAAAGGAAAGTTAGTGTCAATTGATTCATCATTTCTGTTTTTCATGCTTTTTTTTTATTTTTACAACACTCTGCCATGTGCATGAGATTTTCTTCTACAACTTTCCTTAATAAACCTGTGACAATTAGATCTGAGATATTGTTGGCAAACTAAAAGCTCGTCTTAGACGGGCACAAATCTTCTAGTTATTTATAATGGTTCCAATATATCAACAAAATTTAAAATATGTAAGCTGTTTGAAATAGTTGTTAATGTATTTTATGTTAATAATTTGGAATTAAAGATACATATCCGACGAAGTAATTTCCGATTGAAATTTCTGAAGATAATAAACTATTATTTTGATACATGACAGAAAAAAAAACCTGAAAACTTAAACAAATCACTACTATAAACCAAGTAAAATGTTATGAAAAAATTAATTTTTAGTTGATTTTTTTCGATGAAACAATTAGTTCCAAAATCAAAAATGAAATACAGATGCATTAAAAATGAAATAGTATAAATAGATCTTTAGTTACATCAATTCAAACTTCAAAGTTTGTCAGTTGGTAAATCAAATCTAATGTTGAATAAGAACTGTAAATTAATGCAGTTATTACCTGCTATTTCTCAAATATTGGTTTGAATTCCTTGCTACATTATCGAAACAATTTGAAATGCACTTTAATTTTAAGTAAGCATGAAAAGAAAAAAAAAAAAAGAATCAAACTTAAACTAATAGCATTGGAAAGATAAATTTTTGTACTTTAAAATAGTATTAAAATAATTTTTGTGCGAAACTTCTTTCCGAAATTATTGGCAAAAAAAAAAAAATGGTCGTAAACAACGAAATTTGGCTCAATTTTAAAATAATTAAAATTTGAACAAAAAATTGGCTCCGAGGTGCACATTCACACCCTCAAAAGTATATTTGTGTCAAATTTGGTAGCTCTAGGTTTAACAGTCTGCCCTGTAGATCAACAACAAACTGACAGAAATTAGTTATTTATTAGTAGAGATGAATAAAACAATATACTTGATAATGCTTTACTTCCATTCAATACATTTGTGAAAAATTTAAGGAAGAAACCACTGATAAACTGTTAATGTTTAAAAATAACAGTAAACAATACATATACCTGCTAAAGCATTATATGGTTCATTCTCGTGGACGTCTAAGGCAGCCGCTCTGATTCGACCATCTTTTAAAGCCAAGGCCAATGCATTCTCATCTACTAAACCTCCGCGAGCTGTATTTACTAAAAAGGCTCCTATAAAATAAAACATAAATTTTAATAACTTCATTTTCTACTTTAAATCGCAACAGAAATCAGAATAGGCTTCTAGAGGCATTACTATCTTCCACACTAAGTATTTTACACAAAGACTTATTAGCTTTGAATTTCAGCACTATTGGTTTGAAAAGCTACATCCCCAAACAATATTTTATATATATATATATAAAAGAAAAACTTGTCAATGAATAATTAATATGATAAAATATTTGCAACTAAATCATGATATTAAGAAAGAGAGGAAAACTAACATAAAAGCTCATGCTCAAATAGTTTACAAAAAGTACATTTTACAAATGATAGTTATTTTTACAAAAAAGAAAAAGGTGGAAGAAGGTATAAAGGAAACAAAAAAAAAAAAGTCTAAGCTTCGAGGAGCAGAAGTTTATATTTTCCAATACAGATAGATTTATGCAAAGTTAATGTTATAATTTATCTTAAATATGTATTTATACAGTTAAATCTAAAAGTATATCCTTATTCCACATAGGAGAATTCTCTTTACATTCAGTTATTCATTCCCATTCATTGAGATCTTATTCAAACCAATATAAAACAACCTCTACATCAAACAACACATTTTTGAAGGGGGCGTGGTAATGCTAAATGGGGGGGGGGGGCCCGAGAGCATATCAAAAAGAAAATATCATCAAAAAATTTATTTACTGAAAGGAAAGTAAAACAAAATACATTCCGACATAATAAAAAATAAAATACACATTTACACTGATAATAATACACTTATAAATAGGATTTACCAGCACTGCACAATGTATTTAATAATTAACTCATCAATACTAAATTAAAACCAAGTTTAATAATTATTAGCAACTCCCTTATGCCTGTATTTTAGAGCAAAGTTATTCGAAGGAAGGTTTAATATTAGAAATCACTACAAGATCTTTGTCTATATTTAGCTGAGAATACCAAATATACATTATTATTGTATGAGAGGAGGGTGCGATGAAAATTATGATTGAAAATTGGGTCGCAAATAATGAAAGGTTAAGAAACACTGGTATACAGTGAAACTTCGATAATTTGAGGGTGATGGGGACCAAACTAAAAATCCGAATTAACAAAATATTCAAATTAAATAAAAAGTACATCTCCTTAACATTACATCAAACAAAAAATTCAAGGGATCAGAGATAAATTCAAATTAGGAAAAAATTTGAATTAAAAAAGTTTGACTAGGCTAAGTTCCACTGTGTAGGTATACATATATGGAGGGTTCAGAAGTCAATCAGTGCAAGTCAATTTTTTCTAAAAATAATTTGTGCATTGCAAGTGCCTCTTCATTGTTAAAATTTTTAGTTGCCAAAGCATTCAAGTCTCTATCTTTATATTACAATAGCAGACGGCACCACTTACCCGATCACAGAATTAAAAAGGAAAAATATTCAGATGTCAATCAATGTTAAGTCAACTGTGAGCTTACAACAAACTAAATATGTATGTTTATAACGTGGGGAAAACGATAATACAGGATACATGCTCATGTGGAAAGAAACAGAGGTGTCTCGATGATCCCAAGAAATCAAAGGCATGTCTTACCAAATATCTTAAAGAGCAGACTTACAATCATAGTCATACCATTATGTATTCAGACAGTTGCATGGGACAAAATGGAAATATTAAGTTATCTTTGCAGAGACTCATTCAAGATCCAGAAATGTGCACTGCTTTTATTGATGACGTGAATCAAAGGCAAGAAAAAAAGAATTTATGCATGGTCATAAGGACCGGATCAAGTCAGTTACAACTACTAAACAAATCCATTTCATGTAACAGAAATGAAGGAGAAAGAACTCCTTTCGACCAAAAGATTGGAAGACTGTATTTTCAATTGAAAGACAAATACTGGCAGGAGTAAGGTTAACTTATTGCGCATTAAATTTGTTAAGATATTGCAAAAATAAGCCAAATTTTATCTTTTATAAAGAAACTTTGCAAGATGATTTTCCCTTTTATGGGATAGAACCACGGCTGGCTCCAGAGTATTGCGCGCCCTGTACTAAATTATTGTGGCACCATCCCTTGTATAAATCATATATTGGTACATATGATAAAAGATTTAACTGTGCTATGAATATACGAATTTTCAAATTTATGATTAGGAATTGGCACCCCTATATGAGCTGCACATGCTGCACACCCCAGAGCCGGCCCTGTATACAACATATCAAATTGGCACAAAAATGGAGACCTCTCGATCTGTCCAATGTTGTTCAGAATCCAAACCGTAGATGCATAAAATAAATAAAAAAGAAGCACATGTTTGATCTACTATCGTACATTCCACCATCTATTCTATAAAGTATGCTCTACTAAAACGAGAGAACATGAGCCTCACCTGCAACAGAAGGATATGACAGAGAAAGTGACGATTCAGAATATGTAGATTAACTTGATCAATTTAAATCCGATTTTATTATATTCAACTGAAGT
The DNA here is from genome assembly GCA_013235015.1 of Araneus ventricosus. Lineage (NCBI taxonomy): Eukaryota > Metazoa > Arthropoda > Arachnida > Araneae > Araneidae > Araneus > Araneus ventricosus. Next base: position 222,433 of record BGPR01001601.1, on the reverse strand, counting down.
TATTTTGAAAAACTTTAATTCTATTACGGCTGTACATAAGTACTTTGTATAGTTACTTGTTAATAAAAATGTCTTTCGTATAACTACTGAAGTTGATATTTTTTACCTCTATTTTTTAAAGATCCTTTTACCTCATTTTTAATGTTTATTGACTCGCACTGAATGTCTCCTGAACTCTCCATATATATATTTTTTTTAAAATATAAAGGCTGGTTCATTTTCTTTCCCTTCACAAAAGCATTTTATAATTGGGAAGTTTTTAATCAACATTTTGAAAGTAATTAGAACTTTGAAACACTAACCTGGTCGCATTTGCTTAATGGTGAACTCATTAAATACATGGTGATTATGTTCATTAAGAGTACAATGTAACGACACACAATCACTCTGAAAGAGTAAATCCTGTAATGTATAAACCCTTGTAAGACCTAAGGACTTTTCAATGCCATCAGGAAGATATGGATCATAAAATATCACATTAAAACCAAATGCCTTGGCACGCAGTGCTACAGCTGTTCCAACACGCCCTGAAATATTAAAAAAGTTGAACTGAAGAATAAAATGGAATAATATATCAAAAATTAAAAATCTACTATCATTGAACTTCACTTTGAAAATAAGAAATCAGTATATCTGTACCTAGTCCAATTATGCCAAGTGTGTCTCCACGAATTCTAGCACATCCCTGAGCAGCTTCACGAACTTGTTCTGGACCCTGAAATTTCTTTCCTTCTCTTACCATATTTGCTAGCCAATATGTACGCCGATACAAATTAAGAATGAGGCACAATGTAGTATCAGCAACTTCCTCCACTCCGTATCCTGGGACATTACAGACAGCTATACCTAAAATATCATGTTCTTTTTTCAGAAACTCCACAAGGAATTGAAACTTAAGTACAAAATATAAATTTTGAAATTAAATGAAGGACAAGAAATATTTATACAAAGAATATACAAATAAAAACGAAAACTAAAAGCCAATTATAGGACAACTGTTCCTAACCTTGACAAAAAAAAGTCAATAAAACAAACAAATAGGTTCATACTTATGATCTGTTGGATTTAGTTATGAAAAATTCAACAAATTTTTCTTCAATATAATTTTTTTAAAAAAATTAAACATGCTTCATTTCAGTGTGCAGCGAGAATTTCCAGAGAGGGAGATCTTTAAAATTAAAAGTTAGGAAAACATTTCTGAACTTTTGCAAAAAATAAAATGTCTTGCATGTACCTTAATGTTTCTTACTGACATTTTAAGAATAGATTAATTGTAAAAGCAACGCCAACATAGTTGATTATAGCATTTCCCATTAGTTTTGCAAAGTAAGTCAATGTAGAATATTAAATGGCAAAACGTTTCTCTCTCTTCTGCAACCTGTCTCTAGGCTCATTACTCCATCATGTAAGTTTTGCCATCCTACTTTAAAAATCACCGTCAATCTGGACTAGGGTCTTTTTTACTATCCATAATATGAACAAAACCGACAGAGATAGCAATTAAAGCCATCAGACAAAAAAGGAATCATAAAAGAAACAAATAATCAGAAAAAAAGCATAGATAAGAACAAATAATCAAAATGTCTTTGGATGTGGTGCTGCAAGATTGAGAAGATTTAAACAAATTTTCAAAAATGAAAAAATGTATAGGCAAATTAGACCAAAAGTTGACTCAAGATGGAAATAATTATTAGAAAGCTAATTCCTTCTGAAATAGTTTCCATAAGTCCCCCATGTACTTCCCCAGACAAATCCCAAAAAATCCTGCTTGGGCAACACCCTTAAATTATGAGTAAATGTCCGCCATCTTGGATTTTCCTCAAAACGCTATAACTGCAATAGATAATCATAAAGAGGTGCTGTTGAAGCCAAGAGTTTTTGCTTTGTGAGAAGAAATCATTTCTGAAATAAAAAGTATAAAATAGAGAGTTGATATAATTCTATTAACATAAAATAGATTTGAAAACATACAAAAACAGCACTTTCTCACTAATGAATTGTAGAATTTAGTATTGAATTATATAGTGAATTTTAAATTTTTTAAATTGAGTTTATGAAATCTTTTCGACACAATAAACTTTTTCGGAAAATTAGCATTGCCAGTATTATTAATAATTTTTTTCTTTATCATGACCATATCCAGTTGCTGATCGTAAGCAATTTTTAGAAGGTGAAGGAAATTTGCATCTTCTGTGGTGAAGCAGAGATGGCGGATATTAGACATGTCAATGTGACAAAAGGTTTAAAGACTTTCAGGAATATCAGTATAAATAGAAAAGATGGTATTGTGGAAAAATTTGAGGGCTTTAGTCAAGTGCAAGTGCATGTAAATTGCAGAAAAAAATTATACCAGATACGGGAATTACATTCCAATGTTTCTACCTAGAAGAACAAATGCAACAAAACCCTCCTTGGAAGTAACCTACATCCCATCAACTTTAAAACATGCTGTCTTTATTGCCAAGAGATAGTTGATAAAGGAAGCTTACAAGAAGCACTCAAAAATATGACGAATGGCGACTGTCAGAAAAATTTCAAGTTTTGAAGTATGTGCACAGAGAGGAGTGACAAGTGGGGGAAAATAGTTCTAAATCGAATTGACAGCAAATGTGACCCGACTGCAGCCGATGCACAATATCATAAAAACTGTAATGCACGGTTTCAATCATTGCATCAAGTATGCCAGGCAAGCCATCTGAAAATGTGGTTGGAAGACCTGTTGACGAGTCCAAGTTAGAGACTTTCAATAAATTATGCAACTTCCTGGATAACAATTATTACTGCTAGTACCTGCTGTCGGACCTTATGGAGATGCTCTTACATTTCAGTACCAGAAGTGACAAGTTGTATAGTGAAAAGCGTCTGCAAGAGCTTTTATCAGAATGCTACGGCAATACTGTTCTTATTTCTGCCAGCATGAAATGTTTTGGGACTGTTTTTTCTTTTAGGCCAGTTGCCTGGGAGATTTTAACATATGATTGGTATACTGACCAAAAAAAAAGATGTCATTGAAGATAAAAAAAAAAGGGGGGATTATAGATGCAGCTATTACCATCCTCCAAGAAGAGATAAGATCTCAAGTTTATGATTGCTCGACATATCCAACCCGAGAAGAAATATCAAAAAAGAGGAGAAAATCAAGTAGTAGAGATGTTCATTCATTTGCTTTCTGGTTTGATGAAACCAGTAAAAGGTTCACCTTGTAAACAGAAGGTGTTGATTTTTGCTCAATTTATCATTTCTTCTATGCGTCCATGGTCATTTCGTCATCGTCCATGTCAGCTGTGCAGACTGGAATTGGAGAAGTGTTTCTTCATAGGTGTTTCCAATCAAGACATCTAATTAACCTGCTGATTAAGGCTGGTCTATTTCTTACAGCGAGATCTGCAAGTATGAAACTTCCGTGACAATGAACACTTCAAGTGAAGTTTAGGACAATGGATTTGTTCAGTTTGTCTTCGACAATGCAGATCACAACACTCAAACTGTGGATGAACATGGAACTTTTCATGTGTTGCGAGGAGTGCAGTGTGCGACGGCTTCTTCAGCTGTTCAAATGAGTTCTTGTATTCCATGACTGAGGATTACACCAATGGCAAACGTTGTTAGAAAGTGTCGATTCATCCTAATTGTTACTCACAATTCACCCCAGAACCAAGATTTGAATCACCTGGTAATGGAAGACGTCCCTGTGGCAACTTGACTACAGTAATCCCCAGAAAGGGAAAAGTAGAACTGTCATCCCCATCCCCGCAGGGATTCATCCCCAGATTCCTTTTGACCCTACCCCCGAGCGGGTGTAGAATTTGATCCGGCTCTAAGCCATGCGATTTTTACTTGTATATATATATGTGTTGTATATATATATATATATATATATATATATATATATATATATATATGTGTGTGTGTGTGTCAATAAAACCATAAAAGACAAACTGGATCTATTTTGAATTTGGATATAAAACCACACATGAGAAACCATTACATTTTGGTGACCAAAGACGTGATTCGTACTATTAATTAGTACATGGAACAACTTGTGTCGGAACTTTGGGATTCTGATGCACGATTCTTCCGATTGAGGTAGGTCCCTCAAATTATTTATTTGATGTGCTAATTAAGCAATAAGTTATTGAAGTTTTGTAAAAGATGGATAGAGCTAAAGCTAAAAGAGCGACTGTTAGACAGTTGTTTACGAAACTTGTAACCAAAATGGAAAGTGCAACTGAATTGCCGATCAATGAAAGATTTACTAAAGTAAATAAAGTAGAATCTCTTTTTGATTTAAAAAATCAGTTAATTGAGAAAATTGATGAGTTGAAGAAATTAGATAATGAAATCGAAGCAATTATTGATATTAACGATTTAGAAGGGGAACTAATTGCTAGTGATAAATATCGAAAAAACGGTATTTCTTGTAGAACGAAAATTGAGAGATGTATATTATTACTTGAAAAGGAATCAAATGTTATTCCGAGAAATGAAACTCGAAATAATAATGATAGTAATATAGGATCTAGTAATCGGAACCGCTAGAAAGGCGCGTTGTTAATGAAAACAATGTAATTAAATTACCTCGTTTGAATATTTTTATATTTAGTGGAAACTGTAGTGAGTGGCTTAACTTTTGGAATTCGTTTGAAGTAGCTATACACAAGAATGATTCTCTCTAAAATAGAAAAATTTGAATATTTGAAAACCTATTTACGGGGAACAGCTCTAACCGCAGTTTCAGGGTTTCCTTTAACTGATAAAAATTACAATTCTTCCATTGCATTGATTTAAGAGCGATTTGGTCGGTCAGATTTAGTTATTTCATGTCGTATGACTAAATTGTTAATGATTGAATCCGTCAAATCTGTTTCTAATGTAACAGCACTAAGAAAAATGTATGACAAATTGGAAATTCAAGTTAGTTCATTAGAGTCCCTAGGTGTTGCTACTGGTACGTACAGCAGTCTTCTCTGTCCGATAGTATTACAAAAAAATTCCTGAAGAGATAAATTGACAATATAATAGACATCGGAAGTTGAATGAACTATTTGACATAAAAGATTTATTAAAATTTTTGAGAAAAGAAATTGAATGCCTCGAAACATCACTTTTGTTAGGGAACCAAAGGAATTATGTATTAGAAGCTTCAGTTTGCAAACCTTTAAATGGCAGTAATTATGCTGATACTAAACTGCCTTATAGTCCAAAACGGAATGTTTCAACAGCAGCTACATTAATCGCTACTACCGAAAGGCAAAATTGTATATTTTGCTCTGAAATTCATAAAGATTATGAATGCCCACTTAGCTCAAGTGAAAGGAAAGGGGTTTTGATAAATCAAGGCAGATGCTTTGTCTGCCTAGGGCGCCGACATACTGCAAAAATTTGCTGGAAAAGGAATCAGCTTTGCAGAATCTGTAACAAATCCCACAATTCGTTAATATGTAATTCTCGTACTGATAAAGAAAATTGTAGCAATGATTTAAAATCTCTCAACAACAAGACGCGATCTCAGACAGAGAACT
>BGPR01001601.1:0-211911 GCA_013235015.1 Araneus ventricosus | reverse complement strand
ACCATTCGCTTTCTCAGGCAGCAATTGCTAATTTGATTTTGGAGTATTGTGAGGAGGACAGATTTTTAATCGCTTCTGAGGTTGAAAATCAGAGGAATTCACAATGAGGTGATAAACTGTCTTCCTCCGAAGAATCTTTTCTATCAAAAGTCAATAAAACACACTTTTACGGGATAAGACACAACTTCTGCTTTGCACAGAAGAGGTCCAATTTCAGGCTTCAAGAAGATAGAGAATGACTGTGAAATGCAATTACACAAAATGCAGTTGTGGAAATATTCAACAACTCGAAAACATTGCAGGATTGTGCTGCAACTGCATGAGAGCAATTCATTGTCCATTTGTACAGAGGTAAATGTTCAGAGGGACTTGACAAAACCAGATACAAGAAATATATCCAGACCATTGGTAAAAAACCTCCATCTACATCATGAATCTTGTGTGCCTTCCTCCTACTTCAGCTGCTGCTCACCACTATAGCCTGTGAGTATATAACCAAGTCCAGGAGTAGAAGGTAACATCTTTTCAGCTTAAGTCTGGGGCTGGAGTTTCAAACAGGGACACTATAAGGCCAGGTACATACTTGCGATTTGTGTCATGGAAGCAATAAAAAAGTCATTTGTGGTAAAAGCCATAAACAGGATGAAATACAATGAGAAGACCTAACCAAACCCCACATACCCCTTGCAGAGCATCTACGATATTTTTTCCAATCACTGGGAAAGTTTGTCAAAGATGCGACACTCTCCGTAGGAGGTATGCGAGGACTGGCTAGGTCTTCTCAATGTATTTCGTCTCGTTTATGGCTTTTACTGCAAATGACTTTTTTTACTGCTTCCATGACACAAATTGCACACGTCCTCGTGGGTTACACTTTTTTAAAAATGCCCTTCCAGAATTCTGTTAAAAGTGCTTTATCAACAATTCTTCATCTGTATTCTTATTCATGATGCATTTTATGTCCGTATTTGTGTTAATGTGATGTGAAAACAAATATTTGTGAAACATATCAAGTTATTTGTCGAATCCGGTTAAATATGAAGCAATTAGACACTAGAGAAGTAAATAATCGTATCGAGTCAATAAGTATAATAATGCTAAAAAATAATTATGTCTAAATTTTTATCCAGTCCATCGGTCCTATTTATCATATTTAGTTAAATATTTTTGGCACACTAAAATTTTAATAAAATGTCCCACTCTTCTGAGACTAAAACTGATCGAGTTATGAAAGCTTGACTATCGCCATTTTAGCCTATCTTCTGATAGCCGACTTTGCCAGTTTTTTTACCCGGTTAATGGATTTTTAAAAAATAATAGGTTATAATTGAGACAAAAAAAATAACGGAAAAACTGGTTAACCAAAAAAAAAAAAAAAAACTGTAGGTTTTTCCCCATCCCTAGTTGGTCCAATAGCTTCAATAAAAAAATTATGCATTCTTTTCCTTTTATTTAAAGAAAACCATTCCTTTTGTTTAAAGAAAACCATTCCTTTTATTTAAAGAATATGCATATTTTTCCTTTTATTAAAGAATTTTCCATTCTTAAATTATTAACTGATAATTAACTGCAACAGTTGCACGATCGAAACTTCTTAAACATAAAATATCTTCTTTAAGTCAAAAATCACAAATCTGTAAAATCCACAGCAAATCTGCAGTACCTACTATTTCAAAAAAGTGCAATATTAAAGAAATTGCCATCGCTTTTATGAACTTTTAGCTTGACTATAAGAGTAACAGATTATTTCAAGAATTCTGATTTTTAATATGATTTTATTTAACCAGACAAAGGGAAATAGACTTCCCTTTGACACAAACTCCTCCATTTTTATTGTAGGTTTTTGGCTGGTGATGGTGGCAAGAACTCTTCCAAGGAAAAACTCATTGCAAGAATTACTCAAAATTAAAGACTATGTGCAAGATCTATGAAGGATTCTGCAAAAAAATACAACTGAGAGATTATATTTTTGATTAAACAGCAGCCAAGAATGTAAAAATTATAACATACTGAGAAAACTAACCAGTGGTCCTCAAACTCAGACGCAGCCTAGTGCTTCCTTACAATGTTTTTAAAAGCTTTTAATTTCGTGCATACTTCAATATGAAAATTGAAACTTCCATGTAAATAGCAGTATTCTCTCCTCAACTTCCTCATATACCAACACAATACAGTGGAACCTCACTTAAGGAACATAATTCGTTCCAGAAAAGCTTACTCATAATGTGAAACACTTGTTAAACAAAACAATTTTTCCCATATAAATTAATCTTAAATGTCATGATGTGTTCCATGCTGAAAAAAATACTCAAAAAATTTTATATATAGCATTTATTCAAAGAAAATTATAGATAAGATTGTTAAGGAGTATGAATCATCTTTTCTTTTATAGCAGAATCAACCAATATTGAGTACGGATACGATTTGCAGAAAAAAAAAATCAAAATAGTAAGTTGATTATTTATTATACATAATATAATTAGCAGGATTGAGCTCAATGCTTCATTTAGAAATTTTACTAAATGTTTTAACAGAGTTGCTGAGTTTTTATATGAATTATGATACATACCCAATTCTTTTTTAATAGGAAGCCGTCTAGATACCTTTGTTTTAGCCGACACTTCAAAATTTGATGAAAATACAACACAGCATTATGATAAAATCAATTTGTAGCGTGCATAGCCACTGCCTTATTAGAGTGATGCTTCTCAATGTATGATGCAAGTTTCCCATGCTTTCAACATTTCTCTTATTGCGCTAGGAGACTATTGCTTTGCTGTGACCTCCTCCTCTGTCAAACTCTCCTCCATAACTTCTTATTGTGAAACACAATGCAACTTCATAAGCTCTTCTGTGGTCAGCTGTTGGCTGTGCTCTTAAACAAGCTCATCAATATCATTGCTATCACCTCCAGTCCCCTGATCTTGGCAAAAAAACACAATCTCGTTGACTATAGGCTCCTCAGGTCTCAGACAATTCAATGTCACATTTGACTACACTCTCCGGCCGAAGTTTCCAAGCAGAAGTGAGGGTTCTCTTGGTTACCCCTTCCCAAGCATTTTCGATCATTTTGTGGCAGGAGACGATGTGGAAGTGATATTTCTAATATTCTCTCTCTCTAGACTCCATGTTTGATAAGAATTCATCACTAGACATCATGTTTGATAAGAATTAAAGCAAAATAAAAGCTCCATGGATATGGCAGTAGAGGCGCAAAATCCGAGACTTCCTTTCTCGTCGCTCATTATGCGAAACACCGCTTGTTAAGCGAGTAATTTTTTAAAATTTATTTTGTACGTTATATGATGTGCTCATTAACCCTCTGAGAGGCACAAACGTCTTTTTATGTTTTTCATGTTCACTTCAAAAGCAGATATACATATAAATACGAGCTATTTTCTTAAAAAATCATGAATAAAGTATTTTTAAGCTTTCAGAGATATAATTAAATACAAAAAAAGATCGATTCATTTACTTTAAAAACTAAGTTTTCTAACCTGACAGCTAAAAGTTGAAAATAATTGGGCGCTCAGAGGGTTAAGCGAGGTTCCACTGTGTAGCGCATTCCATTAATTTCTTATAAGAGACTGCTCAACTGTGATACACCAAAGCCTGCAAGCGAGTCACATGCTCAGATGGCCCAACAGGAATGTATTGTACATATGCCTGTTGCTTGTATACACAATAGAACAATACGGCATATTTTGTACTTTGTAGAATAGTGAAGAAAACCAAGTAAGCATTTTGGACATCTTCCTTTTGACCAACTGGGTCCAAAATTATTATGTCCAACAAAAGCACATTTGGTCACAAGACTAAATTTCATCATCTAAGTCATTGTGTTTTTGAGATTTTGCATTCACATGCATATGAATGTGAAGACTGGCTGACAGTCAACTGCAGACGGAGAATAGCCATATATATCCATCTCCTTTATATGGAAAAAAATAATCAGTCACCATTACAGGATCAGGATCCAAGTTTCAAAGAGCTAGTCTGTATATGTAATAGAAGGTTCGACATTTTAGAAAACACAAGGGGTAAAAAACAAAACCTTGGAAATAATTCATGAATGGAAGCATGGAATGCTAGTATATCTCATGTTAATTACTCAATGGGAAAACGAAATCTGCAGTCCTTAAGAATTCATCTTTTCAAAAAAAAAAATATTTTGGAAAATAAAAATTACTTTAAATGCTAATAAAGTTGATTCTTTCTCTCTGTTTTTAATTACACTCTGCTTCATATAATTTGCACTGTATAAATCTGCACTATAAAACTATTTTAATATAGTTTTAAACAGTAGAAAAAGTTGAATTTGATACTAAAAAGTGACTGCATCTAATACTTATGCAAAGAAATGTTTTGTAATGTTCCACTTTCAATATCTGCAGTAGAATGCAATAGTATATTTAATGTATTTGTGCAGAAGTTAATGACAAAACCAATTATCACAGCCATAATTGATCCCCCCCCCCCACAGGACAAAAAACATTTTGAAAAAGTCTGGGATACTTTACAATAGAACAATTGAAATAATTTCTGTCAGAAAATTGTTTTTCCACTATTTGTTGTTGTTATGCTATAAGCAAAGCCTGTGAACCGCGCGCTTAGTTGCAACTCTAGCGTGGTTTGTTTATGTTCAGAATCTTATGCTTGTAACCGGTGGTTGTTGTGTGTGCGTCAATAAATGTCATACGTGTTAAAAGGCTGCCCAGGTGCACAACGCCTCAATACGCAAACAATACATGGTGGCAGCAGTTAATTATTTTTGAAGTTTGCGAACATTTTATTGCTAAAAACGTCATCGAATGAAAACAAAAGCAGCTATGGCAGCGTTGCATATAAATCCTCTGGAGAACTTTACATTTTCAACACCTTCCAACTGGTCAAAATGGAAGACGAGATTAGAAAGATATTGGATTGCTTCCGGGTTATCGACCAAAACAGGAAATGAACAGGTAAATTCTTTACTCTATATTATGGGAGAACAAGCAGAGGATATTTTTAGTTCTTTTGGTTTATCCGAAACAGAACAAGATGACTTTGATATTGTGTTGAACAAGTTTAATGATCATTTTGTTAAGAAAAATACTATTTTTGAATGTGTACAATTCAATAAACGTGTACAGCCCGATGGTGAATCAGTCAATACGTTTATAACCGCTTTGTATACATTGGCAGAACACTGTGAATATGGTGTATTACACAACAAACTAATTCGGGATAGAATTGTGGTTGGCATACACGACAAGAATCCAAGTGAAAAATTGCAGTTGGATGCCGACCTAATTTTGGCAAAAGTGATTGAAAAGGTTCAGCTCAGGAAAGTGGTCGAGGAACAACAGGAAAAATTGATTGATAAGGACAGTACACCAGTTACCACTATCTCGCCAAATAAACCGGAAAAATTTCTGAAACAGAAACCAAGCTCAAGGGCAAGGAAACAAAGTGTGAAACCCGATTTTCATAGGAAAAATAATGAAAATGAATCTCATTTGCCTGGAAAATGTAAATGGTGCAGCAAATAAAGACATGATAAAAGAGTGTGTCCCACTAGAAAATAGGACACTATGCAAAGGTTTGTATTACCAAATCCCTGACAGGATGTTCTGAAGTGGCATATTTAGGTGTAGTACAGCTTCTGAGTAAAAACAAAACTAACATAGATTGGACAATTACGGTTCAAGTAAACCATAAAAACATTAAATTTAAAATCGATAGTGGAGCTGATCACACCGTATTGTCTGCAAATGTTTTTCAGAATGTGTTCCAAAATGCTAAATTAGAGACACCTGATAAAATTCTATGTGGTCCAGATAGAAATCCATTGAAAACACTTGGGAAATTCAAAGCAAATATTGAATACAAGGGAAAGTTCCCTACAAAAGAGAAGATTGGCGCAGCTTGGCCAATTCTGGCCCTTGTGCCATAAAACCCCAATCACTCACTCACAAAAGAGAAGAATTGGAAGCCGAAATTGATGCATTCATTCAAATGATAACAAGTTCTCTTCCAAGATCATCTAGCAGATTAGCTGAACTAAGAACTGCACAGCTGAAAGATGAAACTTGCCAGAAGCTTATTGATTATGTACTGAAAGGATGGCCGTCAAAGAAAGAAGTTGATACACTATGTGCACCATATTGGCAAAACCATTATGAAATATCAGTTCAAGATGTACTGTTGATGAGAGGCTGCAGAATCATCATTCCAAAGTCACATCAAGCTGAAGTTCTGAATCAAATTCATGAAGGTCACCTGGGCATTACCAAATGTAGAGCTCAAGCCAGATGCTCTGTGTACTTGCCGGGAATAAAAAAAGCAATTGAAGAAAAAATAAAGAGTTGCACTGCGTGTATAAAAGAGTCAAGTAATCGCCATCAACCCCTAATTCCAACTTCATTTCCAGAGAGACCTTGGGAAGTTTTAGGTCTTGATCTTTTTAAATACAAGAATTCATGGTACCTTCTCATTTCAGATTATTACTCTAGATACCCAGAAATTGCCGGGCTTGACAGACTGACTTCTGCTGAAGTTATGAATCATTGCAAATCAATCTTTTCCCGTTGTCCGTTCAGACAATGGCTCACAATTTGATCCAGTAAAGACTGTAGAATTCAAGGATTTTGTAAAAAGTTATGGCTTTACACACATATCAAGTAGCCCCAAATTTTCTCAAAGCAACAGGCTAATAGAAGCATCAGCGAAAACTGTCAAAGCTCGCATAAAGAAATCTAGAGATCCCCATCTTGCATTAATGGCCTATCGCGCAACTTCTTTAGAGAAAGGTTTTAGCCCTTCGGAATTGCTTATGGGTAGGAGAATCAACACTACCCTTCCTGTTGCTAACACCCAACTACAGCCATACTCAGTCAACAAGAAAGTTCTCGAGGCTAAAGAGGAGAGACGAATAGAAGGCCAGAAAATGAACTATGATAAACATCATGGTGTTAGAAATCTTGATAAATTAGATCCTGGTCCGAATGTTTGGATTACCGACAGAAGGGTAACTGGCAAAGTTCTGCAAAAGACACCTTACCCAAGATCATACCTAGTTTAGTCCGGCAAACGCATCTACAGAAGAAACCAAAAGCACCTGATTCCCTCACCAGATTTTCATCCAGAACCTGAGCCAGGGGACGACTTTGATGGCACAGGATACCAACACTCTCCTGCCAATGCCAATCCAGGATGTCAGCCTCTGGATGTCATCACCCCAGTCACCAAAGACTTACTCTGAAAGAGTCAGCTCATCTACAGAAGCATCTCCTGATCCCTATGTCACCAGAAGTGGTAGGACAGTCCGGCCTCTTGAGAAACTTGACCTTTAAATTACAAAGGAAGGGAGATGTGCTACAAGCAAAGCATGTGAACCGCGCACTTAGCTGTAACTGTAGCGTGGTTTGTTTATGTTCAGAATCTTATGCTTGTAACCGGTGGTTGTTGTGTGTGTGTCAATAAAGTCCTATGTGTTGAAAAGCTGCCTAGTTACATAATGCCTCAATATGCTAACAATACAGTTGTTCATATACTGAAAACAATTTCGGTAGAAATGAGGCCCACTCTCGCACAATGCTTCATTTTTTAGATTATCTGATGTTGTACCCACCGATTCATCATGAAAATTATACTTATTTAGAAAGCGTTACCTCATGTAAAATATTTGATGCAATTACAGTCGGACCTCTATTTAACGAACCTCTATTTTGCGAACTTTTTCTTGGAACCAAGAACATTTTGCGAATTTCTTCGTAAAATAACCTCCAAATAGCGAAGTGCATTCTCTATTTAACAAACTTTTTCTTCTGATCCAATATTTTTTTCTCCCTATGTCTCAAAATATTTCTAAACATTTCAAACTTATTCTTTCTTTTAACACATTTTATGGTGAAGCTGAAAAGAAGCTGGAAAATGTCAAAGCGAAAGTGCTTGAGCATCAAAGAAAAAATTTAATTCTTCATGAGGTGGATAAAGGTGTGAAAAAAAAGTACATTGCTTTAAAATTTGGTATTCCTCCAAACAGCTTATCAACCATAATAAAAAAATCGTGATAAGATACAAAATTATGATTCATCGAATTCTTGTTCAAAACGTTTAAAAGCATGCGTCTATGAAGATGTGTATGAGGTAGTTTTGAAGTGGACAGTGTGAAAAATAAATACAATACAGCAATGAATTGCGATGAAGACAAAGATGATGAAGATGGAAATGATCATGATGCAGAAATCAACAAACCTTCGTATGATGAAATGATAAAATTCATTAATTTTAATATAAAATTATCTTTTAATTGAAAATACAGTGTATTCCCGGACAATGTTTTGTTTTATTTTTGCTTTCCATGCAGATTTTTTTTGTGATGGGTAAAATATATTAAACAAATAGATATTAATTTACAAAATAAAGGAGTGATTAATTACTTTTTTTAATAATATTTAGTGTTTATGAATTTAAAATCTGTTTTGTGTAGTTTAAAGCATTTTAAAAGGTGAATCTCTATTTAACGAATTTTCCATACAACGAACTTTTTTACGGGATTTAGCGACTTCGTTAAATAGAGGCCCGACTGTACATTTATACTGTCATCTCATATACAGATAAAGATGTCGTATGTGAATGGTTAACATAATATATAGCATAATCTCTGATCCTTCAATTAGTGCTTAAAAGATCTCACCTAATTCACCAGCAGCTTTGATATCAATGTTATCAACTCCTGAACCTATACGAACAATTATTCTCAGAGCCTTGAATTTATCTAGATCTTCTTTAGTTAGTGTGATGGTGTGCCACATCAGTGCTCCTACGGCTTCATTTAAAACCTACAATACAATTACAGTTGTTAAACCATGAACATTTTGTACTTTGAAAATAAAAATGCATTTTAAACATGTATCACTGGCATGAAAACTTTATTTTTTTAAAACTTCCCTTTTAATTCCAACAAAAAATACATAAACATCTCAAACTAAAGTAGGGTGGAAAAGTTTAGTATTACTTGACTTTCTTTACATTTTCTTTTTTCCTAAGCTTTCTGGACTAGTTTCCAGGAAGTTTGCAGCAAAATATTTAACACTTGGATCCAAAGACAGTCATAGGTAAATCTCGAACTTGAAATAGCCTACTTTAAAGGGCCAGAAGAAAATTCATGACACATGATCTTAAATGTTTCAAAGAAATTGAAGAAAAAAACAGGAATAGTAAACACTCAAGTTCATAGACTTCGAATTTAATGGGCTTAATTTCACTAATGCAAGAGATGTAATTGGGAGAACTGGCTAAACACTGAGGCCTTTTTTCACTCTTCTAACATACAGTTCTACAGAGCTTTTTTTTTTTTTTGTTACATATATGGTATCTACATTAAATATCTTAACATTTACATTATACAGCACCAATTCAAATGCAATATTCTATTTTAAATATTTTTCAAAATACAATTATTGATCCACCACCTTCCCAACTTTACAGCCACCCTTTTGCCCTAAATAGTCCATTAAAATCAAGGCACTTACATTTTATTAATCACTAAAAATGTTAATATTCATTCTTGGTTTTAATCTTACAAAATCATGCAAGGGATTTCTTACCAATCAAAGATAATATATTAAAGTAAGGTTAAAACAGCATCTTCATTACAAGAGTTAATCCGAAATCCGATTCCAGAATTTCCAGGGATTTTTTAGAAAATTAATTTATAAAATTTGATTGAACAGCCTGAAAGAGCATAATGGAATCCTTAACCATAATAACTGGCAATAGTATTCCATACAAATTTTAGTTGAAACTGAACTTTGTCCAAGTTTTCCCTATATTCTTAACAGAAATTGTAAATTATTTAATAATTCTAGGTTCTGCTAACTCAATTCCAGCTGTAAGAGAATTGTATATTTATATTAAAATGCTTCAAATAAACAATAATGAAATGAAATATTGGTCTTATAGCAAATATGTTTGAAAAAAAGGAAGTAAATTAATCAAATAGTAAGTACTAATGCCCCAGCTTTTCAAGCTACTCAAGAGCTATCTTGAGACAGACCTCATTATTTTCAACCATGGTCAGATGACACCTAAGCTGACAACCACACTTCAAGCAACATGAAGATTTTTTACCCTCAACAAATTAAACATACCCCAGGCCTGTAAGCACAGTGAAATTTCCATGGAATCAGACATGGAACCTGTGACTCTAGAGCCCCAAAGTCAAGATTTTTTGACGATGCCAGTGCAGCACCTCAAAATTCGTCAAAATCAGCTTTTTAGAACAGATGAGGGTGGGGTTGAACAACCAGAGAAAAATTTGGAACCAGATAGAAGGTTATGATATTTATGGTTATTAAGAGGAACTGCATTATAGAATTTAGGATTCGTATAGGAGAGTATTACATTCATCTTCTTAAGCAGATACCTCTTTTATCATAGTAGCTAAAGTGAGAATCATTACATAAATTGCTAACATCATCAAAATTAAACAAAGCTACTCTAAAAGTATAAATGTTTGTAACTTCAATATTTGAAACAACATCAAATCTAAGGTCAGAATTACATATTCTATAAAAGTTATTACTTTCTTGTAGGAAACTAAAATTTACAATGAAAAAACCAAAATAAAACCCAAGATTAATATAAAAAAACATAATAAGAGTTAGAATTTTTTAAAGAGCAAATAAAAAAATGCAGAAACATGCAATACAAAGTAATCCTTAATTAGAAAAGATTAGTAAGAAGATTGGAATTTTGAGTAGAGAATACATGCATCCATCTAAAAAATAATGAAAAAAAATAGCTGCATGGATCTCAGAAAAAGGGAATCAGACAATTACAATTTCATTCATTGCAAAGCTTCTCATGAGCTTGCCAATAAAAATAAATTTAAAAAATGCCTATAAAAAAAGAGGGGGTGGGAAAACTGAAACACATAGTTTTATACAAGAAAGTCAGTATCCTATAAAATGATAATTACCTTCTCATGGATTTCTTGTGTTGATTGAGCATCACAGAAAGCTACTGTAGCCACATCTTTGAGAATAGGCATTTCAACAGAGCAATCCCTGCCATCCAACAGTGCCACAAGGGGTCTTGTATGCATAGGTCCATTTGGAATCGGAGCACGGGCACCAACTGTAATATTACATATTCTTCATATTAATGCATATGTGAAATTTAGCTGCAAAATCTCAATACTGGTTTATAATATATCTAAATATTGTATATGATGTTTGTATTTATAACAATATTATGGATAACAGTCACAAATTTTCTCTATGAAGCATCCAAGAAAGAATTGTTTGCAGTTTACAAGCTAAACCAGCGGGAGTGGCCTCCCCGAAACTTACTTGCATACGACCAGTAATGTGGAGTGGGTAAACACCCAGTGGATAGATAAATATTCTTGGGGTATTTACATAAGGCCTGGTTATTTTGAGAAAAAAATTATGAATGGTGATTTACAATGAAACATATCAAATTCATGAATTCCTGAAACTTAATATTTTCCAAAAAGGATTGTGTATGTTCTCAATTTTTACGCGAGCTGAGGTTACTTTATTTAACGTTTTTGACAACGAAAACTTACTGCTGATATCACGCAAGATTTCACCATACCTTCCATCTGGAGAAATGTCAGAACCACAGAGAAAACGAATCTTCGAATCGGGGTTGCCATAATTTCCGAAGCTACAATTTCGTAGACCACCAAGGCCAAAAGCCAACTATACTAACTTCAGTAACAGAAGCGAAATGCTCGCCAACACAGAGTCGCAATATGCATTTTGAACCAAATATGCAATTTGAACACCATTTTTCAACAGATTGAAACGAAATTTGAGCACAGATCTATAATTAATATTAGCAATCATCATACCAATTTTTATTTATCTAAGCTAAAGGGTTTAGGAGATATAATTTTTACAAGTATGCGATTATACAGACCGACAGCCCAAAATTAAATACGGACCTACATTCATGATGATAAAACTGTGTACCAAATTTTATCCATCTAGCTATTCAAGTTTTTGAGTTATAGTGTTCGCATGACCTCAGACAGACAGACTTCCCATGGACGGATTTTGTCCAAAATTTGATAGAAACCCACAAATTATGTGTCAAGTTCACATACCAAATTTCATCCCTGTAGCTCTAATAGTTTTGGAGTTAATGTGTTCACAGACACACAGACAGACATAATTCCAAAATTGTGTTTTTCGGACTCGGGGAGGTCTAAAACGTGGAGATTCGTCAAAATCTCAAGGTCGAATTTTTTGACGATTACAATACTTTTCTCTTTGTACACGAGAAAGTAAAAAGTATTGAGAAAATTGCAGCTAGAAGAAGATTTCAAGTTGGCAAAAGCAATTTACATCGCCAGACAAGATGAAATAATTAAAAAATAGGAACTATTTGTCACAAATCATGAGAATAAGATGCCAATTTCTGCAAATAAATAGCAGCTAAGCACATTTCGAAGTTTGCTACTGGAAAAAGTAAACAAAATTTCTACTCTATACAAGGAATTTAGGGAAGTAGATAAGGAAAACAAAACTCAAATTAGCAAACTTAGAGAAAATTGTTCTAAAACAGAAACCAAGTACAAATGGTGTGGAAATAGTTAACTGCATCCAAAAGAACAGTGCCCAGCCAAAAATGCAAATTTGTAATTTGTGCAAAAAAGAGGGTCACTACTCCAGAGTATGCAAATCGTATCGAAATATGAATGCTCTCACAGAAGAAAACATATCATCATAGGTACGAAATTTAAGAAAACCTACCTCTGAAGACAAAATACAGAGGAACTGTTCTGGTCGATAACTAGCTACTTCATCTCAAAATTGATAATGGTGCTGTTCTCACTGTGATTTCTCAGAAGACATCCATTCAGTACAGGGAAATATGAAACAACAGGCATCCAATAAACACATTTTTGGACCAGATGAAAACAAATTAGATTCTAAGAGAATTTGAGACTAAGCGTCAAGATGGAAAACAACATTTCCCAAGAAATAATTATGTAATTCTAAATTTACACTTTCGAGTTGTACAGCTTGTGAAAAGTTAAAATTAATTGCAAGAGTAAATGAAATTAAATCAAAATCTGATTCAAATTTGGAATTTCCCAAAACTTTCAAAATAGAAAAAATTGAGAAACCTTACAAGATAAAACTAAAGGAAAAAGCCAAACTTTATGTAATCATGATTCCTAGAAGGGAACCCATTCCTTTAAAAGCTGTATTTCAAAAGAAGCTGGGCAAAATAGTAAAACAAATGATAGAAACAGTATATGAAGCTTTTTTTGAGTGGAGTGCTTCAATGGTGATAGTGCATGATAAAAAGCAAGGGGATATACAAATCTGTATTGATCTTTCAAAGCTGCATATGTATATTCAGTGTGAGACCTATCCAATCCTATCCTATATATTGTGGATTACACACTAATTGAATTCAATAATGCTAAAATATTCAGGATCATTGGTGCTAACAAGGGGTTTGGGAAAATAAAGTTATAGCCCAAGACAGAACCACTTCATACAATGCTGATGACAGATACAACCCGGATTTGGGGTACAGATAAAAAAAAAGGCATTTGAAAGAATTACAGAGTTCAAGCAAGCCTTGTATTATTACAAGAGGCCAGTTTATTTGAGTGCTGATGTATATCTTATTGCATAGGACTATACTATATCAAACACACACACACACACAAAAAAAAACCCTCCCAATGTGCAATTGCATATGCTTTGAGGACATTTTCTGCAACTGAAAGAGGATATGCCCAAACAGAGAAAGATGGAGATGTAGAAAGTTCAACGACTACATTATTGGCTTTAATATAAATATTGAAACTATTCATAAACCAATAGTTCCCATTTATCATGCATAAAATATTAGATGGTCTATCTCCTTGACATCAGAAAATGAAATTCAAAATGATGCAACATTTGTATCAGGAGCAATACATTCCAGGGAAAGATATGGTGATTGGAGATCTGTTTGAAATAATTATTAAATTAAGACTGCTGTTGTGAAATAATGATTTTTTAATTAGATAATTATATTAGAAATTAAAATAAATATTCTCAAATTACAGTTTAGTCAGATTATATGAGTAACTGTTTAAATATGACTAGAAACAAACATGAAAAAATGCACAAAAATTACACATATGTACACATGGGCATCTTAACACAGTTTTCTTTGTTCAGTCAAGTTAATGTGTTAGGGATAGGAGGATAATGATGCCTCACTATTTAAGTTTTGGTATGGAAACAAGTTGGTCCACAAAAATCCATCCAAAATATCCATTTTGTGAAAAGATACAAAATGGATATTTTTGCAGGTATAGAGACTTATAAACTGGATAATAGTGCAAGAAAAATGCCATGAGGGTGATGGGAAAGTTATATAATTCTGGAAGTAATATTACTGTAGTCAGCTGCTACATGTCTTATCCGTTTTTACAAAACAATTGGAGGAAAACTTAAAATTGCAGGAACTATTTTAAAATACAAAAGTGAATTATACCCTATTTATTAAAAGAAAATCCCACAGAATTCTGTTTTACACTTGAAAAAATTCCCCTATGTACCTTAGGAAATTAGAAATATTATTTTTGCAATCCACATTGTAAAACAATGATAATATTAAATTGATCCTTTTGTAAAAATATAGAAAACATGTACAGGGTGTACACAAATGAAGCAACTCATTTCAAAAATTAATAAAATAATAAAAAAAAACCCTAAAAATGTTGGAACTACATTTTTTAAAAAAAAAAATGATAGCACATCTCAAAGTTTTTTTTTCCAGATAGGTAACATGCCATTTCAGTAGCCTAGTGGGTCATAAATTACTGGAAATCAAAAATTTGTTTAGAGCCATTATCCAAGAAAATATTAAAACTGAAAGAAAAATAAAAACATGTATTTGTAGGGAATTTTATGCTCTTTAATATGTTAATTCACACACAGTGTGAAAACTGAAGAGTTTTCATAATATTCAAGAAAAACTAAAAAAAGAAATCAGAAAACACGCTTAGGCTTTTTCTGATCAGTAGCCATTGCGTATGGGATTTTCTTGCAGTAACAAATTTATAACGGTGTAATGCCGCGTTACCTATCTGGAAAAAAAAATAAAAAATTGCAAACAAAAAAACTTTTTTAGATGCTCTCTTATTTAAAAACAAACAAAAAACAAAACAAAACAGTAGTTCCAACATCAGGGGTGATTATGGCTTCATGAAAAAATACCCGAAATTTTAGCAGGACAATTATGAGTAGGGAACGGATATGTATTCATTCATTACGGCGCAGATTCAACTTTTGCATGCAATTTTTAATATGCTTTTTTCACATAAGAAATTGATTTAATTTATTTTGTCTTAGTTTATGAGTTTTCAATAACATTCCACATGAAAAGAAACCACCAAAATTGATAACAAAATAATATTAAAAATATAATAATATTTTGTATGAATAGCATTAATGAATGTATATATAAATTCTCATGGGACCATTTTAGGACTGGGCGATATTGAAAATCTTACATCGCAATATATATATAACCAGCTTTATATTGTGATTTAGCGATATATCGATATTAGAAAATTACACTTTGATAATTTTTTAAGCTTGTTTTTAGATGTAATTACATATATCATTATAGTATGTTTAAAATAAAAACATTTTAGAAAATTGTTTTTCAAAAGTATTTTATTTTGATGGAAATTAATATTCTTTAAAAAAAATAGCCATGAAGTGTTTTTAAGAAAGAACAAATATAAACAAGTCAAACATTTAAATTTCATTCTATGTGCAGTGCACTTAAGTAATAAAATGGAAAAAAAATTACTTAGATATAATTTTTATTTTGTGATAAAATGTTGTTTGTGATAAAGTATGTCTTTGTGTCTCATGAAACCAATGACATAAGTCTTTACATTCCACTGTTAAAAAAGTCTAAAAAATATGAGATTCAATGAAGATTATTTTTTCAAATTTTGCTTAATTATAATCCACAATTATTCCGCATTATTAAACTTATTATAAAGTGAAAATTTAACCTCATCATATCAAATAAATGAATTGCATAATCTCCAAGAAGATTATCTTGCCTTAAGTAGAAAGATGAGCTTAATGCCATCGCTGAAAAGTAAATTTATTAAAATAACATAGAAAATCTATCAAAAACTAAATCTATTTCAAGTAACGAAGAAAGAAAGAAAAAGACTCGACTTAAAGGGGAAAAAAAAAAAAAAAAAACTGGTGAAACAATGAAAATGGACTGCATTTTAATACAACAAAAGAAGTTTACATTTATAAGGATGTATTTTATACAAATCTATAGTTTTACTCAATCTTTATGAAATTTGGCACACATGCTCTTCAAAAAAAGATGAAAATAATTGTCAACTTTTTAAAGTCCAAAAGTAAGTTAAAATTTCAGTTACTTAAAAATTTAGCAAGATTTTGGCATTTTTTCGCAATATTTTCAAAAAATACCATCTAACAAAATGATTTTTGAATTACTTATAATTCAAAAATGTCTTTTTAATGATACCAGTTCAGTTACAAATTACTGAAACATTACCAGTACAAATTACTAAACTCTAAATCATCCAAAGAAGTTTGTTTTAAAGGTTCCTGGCTCTTTCAACAGATGCCCTACTAATGTGCAGCATTTCTCCTTCATACTTTGTCGCTAAAACCGTATACGAAATATTTAACTTCCGGAATTAAAAATCAAAGAACTTTAATCTTAATTTCGCTATTTTAAATGTAGAAAATTAAGGGGTGTTAAAAGGGATTTATTTTAAAGATGCGGAAAAATCAAATACATATTTAAAAAATTAAATTGAATACATAATTATTAAATATTATAGATTTAAATTAATATAAAAAATAAATAAAAAATTTTATATATATATATATATACATACATTGATATATATATATATATATATCAATGTCATGAAAATCAATAAATGTTGAAATAAAATGGAGAGACTGTAGTTAATCGGTAAAAGATTAATTGGTTATATATTTCTATATTATTTTATCTCCCCCCCCTTTATATATATTCCCCTTTTGTTTATTTTCTCTCTATAAGAACTTTCGGCTTTTTCTTACCGCAGATTCTTTTCTTGCATTTTGTTTTATGAATGTTTATGTTGTATATGTTGCTTTTACAATTATGCTATGATTGTTTCTTATTTGTTTTATATTATATATATATATATATGAATTCATATTATGATTGTAGATATGTGTGGGCCCTCACTGACTCCTGCCAACCACTATTTTCAGACCCAGCCCGCCACTGCGTGCAAATGGCGAGCACGTCGGTAATCAAGCTAAATCGATGTCCACTTTTTGTCAGTCACGGTCAAGGGTCTATCGATATGACGCTTGTGCTAATGTTTCATCCACGATCAACGAAAGGAGAACATGTGTTCTCGCCCGCGGGAGGGAATAAGTGGAAATCGGGAATCGGCGTATATATCGGGAAGTGCCGTAAGCTTAAATTGATTTAGCGATATAGGTGTTAATCAATATTTTTCGATAAATCGATACATCGCCCAGTCCTAGACCATTCTAAATTTTTTTTTCCCTTTTTTTTCATCCATACTTATAAAAGGCAATGTTTGCGTGTGTGCAATGTCCAGACGATTACACTTACAGCCATGAAATTTGGCACACAGGTAGACGTAATGGTGATTCAATGTACCTCGAAGCCAGAATTTTAAAATTTAATCTATAAATTTTTTTATTCAATGTGTTGTGTTGTTTTGGGTCATTTTTGGCATGTTTACGGCTGTAGTATCTTTTCTAATGATTGTTGAAAAACAATAAATGCACCATCGGATAGAACAAACAATTTTCGTTCTAATGAAATTTGTTTTGAATTTCCTACACAATTTACTGAATTTTGAAAAAATTTTAAATAATAGTCACTTTTTGGTAATTTTTTTATAAGGATTTCTTCAAATTCTCGCAACTGCCGTTCTAACTCTATATCCCCCCCCCCCGGGGGGGGGGGGGGGGGGGTGGGTGGGAGTCAAAAACAAGAACGGTTAAAATATCTTATTCGGTTTTTTTTTTTAAATAAATTTTCCCTGGTCAGTTCAAACAGTTTTTTTGCTAACGAGATTTGACAGCGAGAGTTTCTCCGGACAATACCAGAATGCATTGTTGCTTCCCGGCAGGGAGTGACGTAATCTGCTTTCTTTCCCAGCATTCATTTCTACAATCCAATTCCTTCCGGTGACATCATTACATTTGCGTCATCGTCGAGAGGAAAAATAAGCGGGAAAATCAATAATGTGTATCTCCTTTGTTTTGATTTTGTTTTCAAAACTTTTTCATTTCACTGTGGGCATTTTTCCCCCCCATACTGTCGATGTCCTGATCCCATGGGCAACGCCGTGAGCATACTGCTAGTATTTCTTATAAAAAAAATGTCTCATATTACTATAAAAATAATTACTCATGAAATGCTTTTTTAAGAAAGTGAAAAGTAGGACTTCTAATTATATTTTAAATAAAACATTTCATCCTAGAACTCCATAGTATGGATTATAATTTGTATAGTCCGTAGTAGAAGCCGAAATTGCGTAGAAACTACGGAGAATCCGTAGTAGTTTGAGTTTTTGGCACTCTTTAAAAAATAGATTTATCAGAAAATAACAGAATTCCGGTATTAAGGATGAAAAAAATACTGGATCACAATCACCCCTGCAACATTTTTAGTTTTTTTAAAATTAATTTTTCAAATGAGTCACTTCACTTGTATACACCCTGTATATAAGAAACATACTTTTCCTATGTGTTCGCAATGCACTGAATAATATAATGTTATAATTAGTTAAACCTTTCCATTTAAAATTCATTCTTGTAAAACTAGAACTGTTTGCACGGATCAATTAGAACAGATATAGTATAAAAATGTTGCTAGTTTTGCTTAAATAATGAAATAATCAATCAGGGTGTAACACATATCCTTGCATGTCTTTGTGTTACTCTTCATAGCATGCGTTCTCTCAGGTTAATTCCAAAATATTGGTGTAAAAGAGAAACAAAGAATGTATACTAACTGGGTATTGTATCCATGCGAGGCCGTTTGACCGGCTTCTTTTTGTCCATAAGTGCAGACCAGGTGCTGACAATCGGAATTTTGAGGCCTTAATAAAACACAGCCAAAACAGAAGTTACCTCCTCCTTTCACTTTAAAGTGAACCCTGAAATGAAATTTACTTTTGTTTAATATAATATTAACTTATTAATCACAGAGAAGAACTCTTTGTATAAAGATACAGTCCAAAAGAACAATTGTACTTAATAAAATCCAATAAGATTTGAGCCAACATAAAAGGTTAAGTGCCATATTGGTTACACAATTATCTTTTATGCAATGCATCACAAATATTATAATTTACAATAGATTACAAATGACCTCTTAATGTATTCTAAGAAAAATGACCATTTTCAGCACATGGTGAACAAGAGGTGTGCAAATTAAAACTTTTTATAGCAAATATTCCTAAAGATAAAAAATGCAATTAAAATCTATGTATCACTTTAACAGATAAGCATCTTAATACACCAATAAACACATCATTAGAATACAAAACTGAAATTTAAATTCACGAAATGAAGCTGATACAAAGTAATGTCCTCTAAATTTAAAACTTTTTTTTAGAATTTACTTTAACAAATAAAAAAGTGAATATATTATTATGCTTATCATTAAAAAGTTTACAGTTGCAATAGTACAAATGCTCCTGCCAGGCAATCCTTTGCACCATCCTACTGCAGTACGACTTGTCTAAGAAAAATTTTGAAGAAAATTCAATTTCATAACACTGCAATTTAATTTGAGGAATAAGATTTTGTTGGAATAATAAATAGTAATAAAAATTAGAGATTATTTAATTTTTTTTGAAAGAAAAAATTAAAATGTGAACAGCTGTCTCAAAATGAAATTTTTTCTCACTTATGCAGCTTAAATAAAATGAAGTGTTTAAAGATTATCATTTTGAAAAGAACAATATTAAGAGAAAGCCATCTTACCACCACTATGTTGCCTTTTTAAACTTGAAGTACAATACATAAAGAGGCAGAGTATTGACTAAATAAAAAGATAACAGCAAATACTCAACACAGTAGTGGCTTTGCAGAATGCCTAAAAATATAAACATTTATATTTAAAAACATGAAGATGGAGAAGCCCATAAATTATTAAATACTGAATGTAAAAAACTGATGAAATCAAAGTTCTGATACAAAGGTAAAATATAGCTTATCAGGCACTTATCTAAAATTGATGATTGATCTACCAAAAAATTATGAAGTCTGCACCAACTTTGCATAATAGTTTCTGTTAATTGTAACAGCTTAAGAGGAAAAAATCATTCACATTTAGTGTAAAATTCTTTACAGTTGCATCAAAAGTGAATGTTATCCAATAATTAGTTATTTCAAAATGCCAGTATACCACAAGTACATATAGTCATATCGCACAGCACAAAAAGTTGGATACTGTGAAAAATATATGGGATATTGTTATTATAACAAAGAGTTATGAAAAGGGCTATCAGCAGGGATGTTAGATCAAAAGTATAAATAAAAGAAAGGGAAATTATCACAATTAATGAGACACACTATTTTTGTAAGAAGACTGTCATCAAATTTGAACTTAACAAGTCCCATCCATACAACATCTAGGGTCAGGTAGGGTAAAGTGGTCATAATCAAATATAAAGCTGTAGCTTTGCAATGAATACTTTAATTAATGCAACTTTTTTAAATTTTAGCTTTTAATAGTTAAGAACTAAGTTTAACATTTAAAATTATACTAATTGCAACACTTTAGTTGGAGAAAACAACCATTTTGTTTGTTGATGAATCAGTTTGAAGTTGGAACACCTAATTTAACTTCTCTCCTACATTTTGTTTAACTAAGTTTTCATCAGATTGACTGTGCAGAAAGCATCACACAGATTGCAAGAATACTTCCTCATTAACAGATAAGCTGGATTTATTACATATATTATTTTATAGTAGTTTAAGTAAGATGGGGTAAAGTGGTCATAGGGATAGACTTAACACACCACTGTTTTAAAATCACTTAAGCTTAATCTGTAAGACAAATGTTAATTAAATATTAACTAACATTTTAAAGATATGTCCAGTCATTAAATTTTGGGAGTATTTTTCCCTTCAATAAAAGCTTGGAAAGAGATCTTTGAAAGAAATGATCCAGGGAAAGTGATTGCAGAATGTTACATAAAGTGTTTTCCCAATTTCCCCCCACACCTTTTTTCCCCCTTTAAAGCTAGTGGTCTAGAAAATGCAACCAGTGGTTTTAAAGTAGTGGACTGTTTCCCATTAATAATTAGGAAGTAGTGAACCATATTGTAATATCTGAAACAGATATTCAGCTTAATCAAGTTGAGTCTGTCAGTTTGAATGGAGATTGAGAACCTGAACCATCACATACAGATAGTTTAAATCTAGAACTCAGCAAAATTTCAGGTATAGCTGATAACATGGTTTCACTTCTAAAAGATTTGAAACCAGCTGTACTTAGAACTCTATAACCACCTGTTTCAGCTATACATAAAGTGGCCATACAAAATTCAGAGAAAAAAGAAAACAAGTCCAAGCAAAGAATGGTGAAGTTTTGACTGAAGAAATAGTAATAAAATAACTACAAAAAGAACGAGATGCAAGAAAACAGTTTAAAACATGCAAAGAAAAACCTAATAAAAAGCAGAGAATGCCTTTTATTCAGTGAAGTGAATCCACAATTACAGATAATCAGTTATCACAAAGTATTTCTGTGGAATGTTGGCAAAATATGAAGGGGAAAATCAACCAAATACCTTATTGGACAGGTTTTTGATAAAATAGAAGATTTATTCTCAATAAAG
Organism: Araneus ventricosus; assembly: GCA_013235015.1. Taxonomy (NCBI): domain Eukaryota; kingdom Metazoa; phylum Arthropoda; class Arachnida; order Araneae; family Araneidae; genus Araneus; species Araneus ventricosus. Next base: position 189,986 of record BGPR01001601.1, on the reverse strand, counting down.
TAACTGGAGAGTACTACACTTTCCTGGAAATCATGACATTGATGAAACTGAAGAGTCAGATATCCATAAAATTCTTGATGAGCCAACTTTTGATTATAGAACATTATATATTTATAATTAGATCAAATAAACTAATTTTCTTTTAAAACTAAAGGTATTTGAGAATTTTTAAATATTAACAAAATCTCTGCTTAGAAGGTTTCATAAAATTGTACAACTCAGTTAATAATGGCCCCCCCCCCCAAAATGTAATGCAATGTGTTCAATAATGTAATGTAAAATAACAACCAAAAAATGTGAAGTATTTCATCAATCTCTTATTTTTATGATCCAACTAAGTTGAAAAATGTGGATTTTATGACCACTCTACCTCACCTGACCCTATGTTTTTTAACACCTGATGGCCCCTCCTTGCCCAAGTGTTTTTTAGATGGCTACCAGATACATCTTCAAACAAACAAACAAACAAAACTTTTCACAAGAAGATGGGATATTATTGGTGAACACACTTTTTTTTATTATGTCAGATTATCCAATATTTAAGCAAATAAAACTCCTAAAAGTAGTTATTATATTTTATTTTGATGCTAAAAGAGCAAAAATTGACCAAGAAAAATATTTTTCAAAATATAGAAGAAAAAATTAGATATCCTTGTTCAGGAATTTGTCAGTCACTTTCGTTTGGGAATTTATGCTTCCCTAAAACATTTAACATTTCTTCTTTAATCCAAGAAAGCAGACATACAATTTTTGTCAACTGATAGATTCTTCGACTTCCACTTGCCAACACATTGTGTAGTTGGAGACTTGAAAACTATCCAGATAATTTTAATTTTATTTAAATAAACAAAGCTTAGGGCTTCTTTTCACGCATGTAGTACTGGTAAGTGGTAGAAATGGAAGAAATTACTCTCCTTCCACAAAGGTTTTATAATTCATATCAAATCTGTTCAGTCAATTTTATAACAGATCAAGAGGAAATAACTAAAAATATACTATAAACTTAAACAAGCATTTTTATCCTTTTCCACAACTATGTAGTATTAGATAAAAGTTGGGCACACTATGCAACTAAAAAGGAAACAATAATAACCATTAGCAAATATACCAAGTATAAAAAAATACACAAGATCCTAAAATATAAGATATTTTAGTTTTACCACTTCAGCATTTTATATCTTATTCTGCAAAAGAATAGTAATAATTCATTAACTGAATAGCAAGATTTCCATAAGGAAAGATGAAAGTGCCAAAAGTTTTCTAGTGCATTACAATGCATAGCAGCAATAGTTTCGTATTAAATAAAATAAGCAAGTCCAAAAATGGTCAAAAAGAATGTTTTGAGCTTATCATTAGAAAAAATAACTATGCAATTAAATATCTGTAATTAACATGTTGCTCGTACACTTTAAGTTCTTGCATATAATTTTCTATGGGAAACTGGGCAGCTATAGCCATAGTGTGCACCAACATGTTAAAAAAACCTCAAATATGGAATCTACTTTTAATAATTTCAAAGATGATAAGAAAAATTGGGGATGTGCGTAAGTAGTCAACATCCCATTTGCCTAACTTTCCCACATCATAACCAATGCAAGGACATCCACTTCACATTTAAAAAGAACCAAGACCACATCAATAGCAGGACTCAAACTCTTGACCCTTTAATCACAAAGATAAGACACTACCTGAATTATTACACCAATATGCAAACTTCTTTTGCATTATTAAAGGTATTGGGTACAAATTTTACAGGATAAGATTTGGTATTTTGTTTAAATCTCTGAGCAGGTAGCAACTCATGTTTACTCACGGTTGTTACTTCTGGAACAGTTTTTGAGGTCATTAACTGAAACTTCCCATTACAATAAAATTTGAAGAACACTGCATACAATATGTAATCTTAAACAATATCAAAAAATGAAATATTAAGTTGACTTATTTGCCAATCAGTAGTATTTTATTTTAAACTAGCTGCCTACAGCGACCAGCTGGTTCGCCAATCTTTTATTAATAATAATAAGGCAATTAAGGCTGACATTTCAAACATTTTAATTTTTGCAAGTTGAAAAGCAATAATTGCAATAAGGACAAAGAAATGAATTTAAATTTTTTATGCACAAAACGAAAATGTACAGGATATTTTTGCATGTAATGAACCCTTATATTTAACTGTACTCCCTTATATTTAACTGTAAAAAAATGATAAGTAAAAAGATTCTTTAAAAAGTGGAAAAGATTTTAAATTTGAAGAATTAAATTGGACGTACAATAATTACATTTCTCAGCTAAAAATAATTTACATATTAAAACTAATTAAAACTCAAAGTAACTAAATAAAGTTTTTTCTGCAAAAAAAAAAAAAACCATTCACTAAAAACAACCATTTATAAATAAAAAAAATTGAATTGATATTGCTTGAAAAAAAATCTTGACTAATAATTCTGTGCATAACAAAACAACACACACCACTATGAAATTGAATATCTATAAACTATAAAAACACAAATTGCCAAATAATAGCTAATAAAAAATGAACTAAAACAGACATACGTTTGGGATAATAGTTATTCTCTCTGCAAAGCAAATTAAAATATAAAAACACACATCGCCATTCAACAGTGTACAGCTAAGATAATAAAAATGTGCATTTCAAGTGGATAGAAAAAAAAACACTTAAATGAGGACAGAATTTTAAAACTCAAAAGAGATGTTTAAAAATTACTGACAAAATAGTATGAAATAAGCAAAATTTAAATGTAAGTATTGGAAGAATTTAAATCTGTCTCCTTTTTATGCAAAGAAAAGCAAAATGTGAGTATTTGAAGAATTTAAATCTATTTCCTTTTAGGTATGCAAAAAAAGAGGAAGAGAAGCTGACGAAGCATTTGTTGAGACTGACGAAGGCAAAACCCAGGCGAGATTTGAACCCGGGTTGAAAAGGTGGAAAGTGAATGTCTAACCGCCTGCGCTATCGGGGCTGAGTCGGGGAACATTTGAAGCAGTTGTCATGGAGTATGGGGGAAAAAGGGGGGGGGCAAAGAATGCTGAAGAAAGAGGAAATTTAGTATCTATAAACTGTAAAGAGACAATTACTAATAATATGATTCTAACAAAAATTGAAATAATTATTTAGCTGTTTTACCATTCTTATCTAACAGGCTTAAGTTTGTTTTTCCACGCATGCACATAAAGTTGACAAACAGCTCTTAGCCCTGCCTACTATACGCCAATCTGTACTCTCGCACCCATGACTGTAATATTCTGATGGCTTTAAAAATTTATAAAAAATAGATAAAATTTCGTACAATAATAAAACTTATACTATAGGAAAGATAATTTTTTTTTGCTCTTTTAAATGACATAAAAAAATTTTATCTGCATCAATTCATTCAGAAGTCAATGGCAAAAAACGAAGAAATTTGGTTTAATATTTAAATAATTTAAATTTGAATCAAAATTTTTTCAAAACGGCTCCAAGGTGCACATCTTCAGCATCCAAAGTATATCTGTGCCAAATTTGGTAGCTCTATGTTCTGTTCTGTACACCTCCAACAGACATAGACAGATATTCATCTTTATTAGTATTAGAGATAAACATCAGCACAGGAACAATGATGCATGTTCCTGTTTGATTTTTAAAAATATTCACTGGAACATTTAGTGTGTATTTAAAACATTGAAAATACTAGTGATTCGATTTAAAATAAAAATAAAAAAACATTACTGCTCATCGGTATGAATTTTATCTTGCATTTGTTCACAAAGTGTAAATCTCTCAGAAATGGAATGACAACCAGCATTTCCATGGAATGATTGCTTTCAACAACACGATTCTAATTTTATAACAATTTAATTTGAAACTATTCATCATTACAGTCATATAGATTTTCCCACATGTTCCATCCACAATCTAAATTATGCAAAATTATTGTAAAACAAATTTATTTCAATTTTAAAACAGTGGAGTTAATTAAAAGATGATGACTAAGAACAATAATAACAAAAGTTGGATCTTCAAGAAATTTTGTTGCCAGGGAGAGCTTCTTGAAAACAATACTCATAAAATATTATACAGGATATTACATTTAAGTTTGATTTCATTAGTGCTAATTTAACCAACCAGTATTAATAACAAGGCACTCAGAATGAAATAAAACAAAATATAAATAAATTTTAATATTAAAATTAGATTCAACAAAATACAGAAAATTCAATTAGACCTTTAAAAGAAATATCTATAGCAATCATGAAGCAGATTAAATCACTGACACCAAAAATAAAACAATACTATAGTTATACATTAGATGCCAGATAATATAAATTTTTAAATAAACTTAGTTCACATAATGAAAAATTAAAAGAATTTAGAAGCTAGCAAATAGACAAAACATAACCGATAAAGAAATGTTAATAACTTACAAATTTCCAAACAATTTAATGCAAAAAAATTACTTCAAAAAATCATGCCAAATAGTATAAATAAAGTTGGGAAACAGAACCAAAATAATATATTTAATAGTATCCAGGAACTACAGGGTGGCTACAGAAACAGTGAAAAAAATTTCCCTGACTAAAATTACAACATTTCCCTGATTTGCGGCTACTAATTATATTAGTTACCTGGCTTTCTCCCTACTCTGAATCACTATGCATGTGTACATTAACACATGTGCACTGTAACTGTATTATTAAAAACACTTTTACCAGTTATTTAACATGAAAAAATAATATATTTTTATGAAATTTAATTTTTAAAAAATGGAATGAACATCCTAAAAAATCTATTAAAACAGCATATTAAATTTCTTATATGTAAAAAATACTGGAAATTTTAACAAAATACTTCACTTCTAAAACTGAATAAGAATTCTAAGAAACATTAAAACTACTCCTTGCAGCACAAGTTAAATTATATTAACAGTAAAGGTTATTATGATCTTTGCTCAAAACTTGAAAACAGTTCAATAAATAATTAGTGCTCTTTCCATGAGTACCAGAATAACATGTTGCAACATAAATATAAAAATAGTATAATTATACGTATCTAACAGTGTATATTTTAGCAAAGATTTAAACAAGAGAAACTGCCAAAATATTACTTTAAATCTTTATTCTTTAACAAATCATAAGAAATTAATTGCTATAATCAAAAACTTGTGCTTTTATAAATGAATATAAGGTATTTTTTAAATTCCATTTATTAATATAAATAATGACTAGACATAAGATACTAATTTGTAGATAATATCAAGTAACTATTAATTTTCCCTGATTTTTAGATATTTTTATGAATTTCCCGTACTTTCCCCCGATTTTTCCAGATCGATAAAATTCCCTGATATCCCTGATTTCCAGGTTCTGTCGCCACCCTGAACTATATCGCATTCACAATGCCATTTTCAGGCTAACTCATTTTAACTACAATAAAATTATTTCAGAAATTTTAAAAGTATTCAATAGAATATTATATTACAATCAATAAGATTTATTAAAATTTTAAATAATAGATTCACTAACATAATTCAATTACATTTAAACCATGGACGAGTAACCCAATTTCTTTTACAAAAAAATTTATATAATTTATTTAACTTTTTCCAATTATATCTTTTAATATGACACGTTTCGAATTAAGTTTCATAGTATATGAAAGAAACTCAAGTCATGCTTTTTGCATTTATTCCCTTTGACCAACTGCATCCTAAATTTGAAACAAATCTACAAATTTGGCATCAAAACTACATACAGGATTTAATTTACCGTAGCTTGTTGTGTTTACATATACACGAATGATTGACAGAAAATCAAGCCTATAGATGATTTGGCCCAGAATTTGATACTGATCAATTAAGTATGGTGACAAAACCATATTTATCCCTCTAGCTTGTTGAGCTTTTGAGTTATTGTGCTCACATGCACACAGATGGCTAAGCAGACAGACCACTCGTAAATGGATTGCGTTCTAAATTTGATAGAAATCTTCAATTTTGGTGCAAACATCACATACAAAATACCATACATCTAGCTTCTGAGTTATCATGTCCACAGACAGACATTATTTCAAAACATCAAAAAAAATCAGCCAACGGATGTTGATAAAGCTTCCCGTTTTAAATCTAAGTTAGACCCAGTTTAGACCAGAGTCCAATCTTTTTGAAGATTACACTACTTTCTCTTTGAATATGAGCAAGTTAAAATGCAAGTAGCTGAATAACCTTTCCATCATAATTAACAAACTGTGAATTTGGCATCAATGACAATTCTTTTCAGACCAAAATTTCTAAAATGAATGCACTGCAATTGTCCGAAGCCCAATTATCTGAATCAACTTTCGGAGGAAAAAGGAAAAATGTCAAAATTAGGAAGAAAATAGTGGGAGTACGGTCAATAGCCTTGACACATCTTTTTACAACCGAAGGTGGTTATTTTTAGGAACTAAAATAGACACATACACATTATAGTGTGTATGTAACTTTAATACATACATATATATGTAATGAACCTTCATGCATAATTTAATGCATTTTTTTAAAATGCGTGAAAGTACTCCTTATTTATAGAAAAAAATCATTCTAATTTCAAATATGCAAGTGAAATTTTACATAAAAATTTATCTATATATTCAGGGCGAAAAATACTAGGAAACAGCAAAAACGATGATGCAGTCTGAAACGCACTCTCATTGGTCGAGTAGATTTTGACGTCATCACTGCCCTTCTTCAAGTACTTCTGTATGATCGCGTACGTATGTTATGACGTTGGTCCCGCAAAAGTTTCAATACTCTCCGATAGTTGCAATTTTCTGATTCAGAAGGTCACATACATTTTTATATGTGCATGCTCGGACTTAAGTTTTCATGTGAAGTATATATTCAAATGCGTTTTTCTGCATATGATAAGGACTGTTTATGAAGTTGGTCCTGTATAAATTTCATTATGCTCTGGCATTTGGACATTTATGTGGCCTGTAGTGGGACATTTATAGGTTGGTTATGTTATTTAAACGTATAATCGTAAAAGAAAAATTGATAAATACCAAAGTTCACTAAAAATAAAAATAATAAACTTTAAAAAACATACTTTGCTTTTTTAAAAGTCGGAAAATATAGAAAAAAAAAGAGCAAAATATCTATAGCGAGCGAACAGGAAGTAGCGTACATTGCTGGTTGCTCGCCGCTGTTTGGGCAAAGATGACGTCAGACCCGTTTCGCGCCAAAATGGATCGTTTTTCCCAAGAAATCTAAGAGGCGAATTTTGATTGCAAATAAAAAAAACTGCCTAGAATTATTTAAAAATGTTACTGTTCATTTCCAAGCATTATAAATCGATTTTAAAAAAATGCTGAATTTCCCCATTCGTGGTTTCTTTTTTAAGTAAATCTTACTGCATTTATGGTTTTCTGTACTGTGTGTTTGCTAATTCATGAATTAAAATTAACCCTTTGCGGCTGATGCCGGCACAGTGGCGGCATTCGCAAGTCATCGTAGAAGTATAAACATCCAACATCTTTTTCACATAATTTCCGAACTTTATACAATCATCCGAATCGCCCGTTCCATGTTTAATTCGGATAATCCAGAGTTCTACTGTATGCGAAAAAGAAAACTCAACATCATTCCCTCTGCAGTTTTGCCCCCCCCCCCCCCCCACCTTTTCATCCACACAACAGCGGCGATACCACTTTCCGTAAGCGCACCTGAAAAATTCCGAGCACTATGCAATGGCAACGTATCCTATTAAAACATGAAGTTACCAGTCTACACTTTGATTACAACGATTTCAGCTCCGAAATCATCCTACAATACACCACACAGTTCCTGAAAACGTCTACGATGCTATAAATTAAGAGAATTGTTACACATCTCCGCGGTCGGAGAATTTGAATGCAAATAATATCGCTAAATGAAAAACTTCTGATTGCATCGGAGAGGTGAAACTTTGTATTCATGGAACGATCAACGTGCATTTTGGAGAATTCTGGAGGTTGGTCAAACAACAAGCTTGCGGTTTTAGCCAGTAGATAATTTATTACCCCTTAAGCAAATTACCTATTCAACAACGCCTTGAGGACCCGACTTAACTCTCATCCCACCACCACTCCGCCTCATCATATAGGAATCTACATCGCATTAAATGCAATATTAATTCAAAAATAAATAACAGCGTTTTGACGATGGACTTAAATTAGACTCGGGAAAAACAAGCATGCATCTACCACTTTAACCTATACTCAAAAACAAGGCTGGCCTTTAGCAGATTGGAAAGATTGCTCACAATAAGGCCCCCGAGCCAGAATAATATCTACTCTCTGCACAGTTCAGTGGAGTAACTAAGGTGAGCTAGGCAGTGTAAGTGGCCTGGGCGTGAAGAGTCCGAGGGTGAAGAATTGAGTTAAAGAAATAACTCTTTTAAATTCTTAATTTTACTCTCTCATACGAAGAATACAAAGACAAGGCATTGTAATCGTCAAGAAATTCCACCTCGAAATTTGAGAGAAATCGATACATGTTAAATCTCCCCGAGTCTGAAAAGACTATTTTTGGAATAACGTCTGTGATGTCCGTCTATCAGTAAACACAATAACAGAAAAACGCTACTAGACAGATGAAATTTGGCATGTTGTCAGAAGACCAAAAGATTAAGTTTCAATCAAATTTAGACGAAATCCTGAGCCTGAAAAGTCTGCGCATTCTTGCATATGTACACTACAACATATGGACACAAAAACGCAGAGAGCTAGAAGGATTAAATTTGGCATATCGTTTTCTCCTTAGAATTGCAGATCTGAATCAAATTTAGATCTCAATAGGAAGAAAGGAACACATTCAAGATGCACACTCCGTTTCCTTCCCTATATTACGAAGCACAAACTTTGCCACACTGTATTAATAAACGAGAAAGTCGAGAAGAGAACACTTTAGTCAGTCTTTTCTTTGATAAAAATCCTTAGATCGTACAAAAACTTAAAAAAAAAAAAATGTTAATAATTTTTTTCCAATCGGGTCCCGCACCTCCTAAGGCCGGCCCTGCTCAAAAATAATTAAACTAAACCAAACGGAACTTCTAAAGATTTTTAACAAGTTATCAAACAAACTTAAACAAATTAATAAAGTTAAAGTAAACCAGCAGGAGTGTTTTCCCCTTGACTTTCTCAGATACGTACACAATATGTTACGTTTTGTTTTAAATTTCGTAATACAGTGAACAGAACCGAATATGTACTTGGATCCCTTCCCTTTGGCCGATTGGGTCCAGAATGCGATACAGATTCACAATTTTGATACTAAGGCAACATACCAAATTTTATTTATCTAGCTTGTTACATTTTTGAATTATCGCTTTCACATATCCAAGAATAGACAGAACGCCACCTCATGACCCTGTACGTTCAAGTCATTACTAGTATCCATGAATACAGACCGACAGACAGTCAACCCTTTGACGAAATTGGTCCAAAATTTGATACAGTTCCATCAAGAATGGCCAGGTTTCCAACTCATGGAATTTTAGATTGATCTGTCCATGTGTGAAGTTTTTGGACACGTTAACTGCCACACTGTTTGCGCAAATCTCACTTGTGGGACCAATTTTTTGTTTTTTCATAATCTTAGTTAAAATGGTTTTTTATTATCCAGGGTGGCCATCATTTTTGCTGTTTGAGTTTCCCTGACTTTTCCAGGTTTTATAAAAAATTTCACTGACTTTTTTCGGAGGTAGCCCGTCAATCACCCCATAGAAAAAAAAATCACCCTCATATTGGCCATACTAAGTATTAATTAGACATACTAAGTTTTCATTCAAACCACACGTTTGAATGAAAAAGCAAAATATTTCAAAAGAAAATTTATTTAAAACTTTTAAACAATAAAATAAATAATATAAAACACACACACATATATATATATATATATATATGTGTGTGTGTGTGTGTGTGTGTGTGTGTGTGTGTGTGTGTGTAATAATCTCACTAAGTTTTGCTTTAAATTCTAATATTATATATTTTAAAGTCTTTATGTATTCCAAAATCACTTTTCTTAAACTCCAGTTTCGTTTTATTTCCTGCGATGGAGGTATATTAAATCTCACGTTTTGGCATATTTATTATTAAAAGAATATTTTAATCGCTTCCACGCACACACATAAACCAAACCGCGAAATCAGCACATTGTTGGCGCCATACTTTTCCCTAAAACACGTAATTTACTAAAAATAGCTAATATTCCCTTGACTTTGATCATGTGTCTTTATGTTAATTAATCCCTTATCTGAGAGAATGGAGGGATATTTTCAGTTCTCTTTTGACTTGAAACTTTCATGCGAGATGTACGTATGTCCGCCACTCTCCTAAAATTGACTTAAATATTTTGTTAATAAATGAAAAATAGTTAATAATTCGGCCTGTTCCTTATTTGACGACTACAACAACGAAATCATTTTATATATATAGGTAAAGGCAGTCCGGATACTTTGAAGATCCCATAATTTAGCAAAATGATCATAATCCGTAATGTTTCCCAACACTCAAGAGAAAAAAAAAAAGCATACACAAAATAAACAAACACACACACACACACACACACACACAAAAAAAAACGTACTTCCTTAATTCAACAAAAAAAGATCTCCAGAAGTGGAAAAATAAACTAATTCTGGTATAACTCCTATTTGATATTAAATCTTAAAAGCAGGCAGTAGCGTGGATGCTAACTTGTAGACAGATAAAGAAAAATTTACGATCTTGTAAGCTATCTAAAAATAACTTTGGCACGTAGCCAAATTCCGGTTCTTCCACATCCGAGTGCGATTTTACTACAAATTTGTATCTCAAAAAGTATAATCTAATTTAACTAATAAAAGGAACGTTATTCTCTCTGTTCACATACGAAATTTCGGTCCCTCGGAAATTTAAATACAGACACCTCGCCATCTGGCGCGTGCGTAGAAAAGCTAATGGCATCCGTTTCTGACTGTCAAGTTAATGATTGATTTCCATAGGTTGCTAACGGGTGTTTCATTCTACATACACGAAAAAGATCAGCGATTTGTCGAGCCCGATAAGAATTATCAAAATAAAAAATTTCCAGTTTTAGAATAAATTTCCCTGACTTTTCCCCGGTCTCCCGAAATTCCCTGACCATTCCCGGTATTCCGGTCGGCTGGCCATCCTGCTTATCATTCTCTTGTCGGTTTAATACATAATATATTTTTTACTTTGTGTCAATTTTTTCCCGTACCCACAGGTGGTCACGCGGTCCTAACAAGTAACTTTTATGCGGAAACGAAGTATCAGGACATACCAAAGCACCACAATAGGATTTCACTCTATCATTGAAATACTATCTCCTTCTTAGTTTACTACTGGGAAAGCAAGAAGAATTTGTTGTCAGTACATTTGTTCGTAATTATTCAGTTCCTACAAAGAAACTAGGTGCAAAAGCCGGGAAAACTGACGCTATGTTCAGCGAAAAGTACATCTGGAAATACCGCCAGTCCTAATGATCGCGCGAAATGCTGCCTGGTCCTTCCTTGAATACACTCAGTATCGGAAAGGAATCTATACACAAAAGGCACTGTCTGAGGAAATACAGCAAGATTTTCTAAAGAAGTAGGGAAAAGTAAATTGAAGGGGGCCATCCGACATTTCGTGAAGACACTGCAATTTCTATTGTGCAAGAAAGAATGGAAAGCGAACAACCAGATATTGCATGATCCGCGAAGTTTCATTTGCCCACTAAAAATACACGAGTATCCCTTATTTCAGAAGTTTCGCTGCATATAAATATTTCGCTGCCCACTGCGATGACCTTTCACGACCTCGTATGTGCCGTTATGAAAACAGCAAAAGCACTTCTAAAATTCGGTGTGAGAAATGTAATGTATATTTATGTTTATCCAAAACTAAGAACTGTTTCAAAAATTTTCATTGCAAAAAAATTTAGTCATTAAAATTGTAATTTCTTGTTCATTGTAATTGTAATTTTTGCAAATATTTTTTTATATAAATTATAAATTGTTTATTACGATGCTTAAATATTTGTTTCTTCGAGTAATAAATATTGAATGAAAACTAAACTTTGAAAAAATAAATTAGGTGACGCTTACATAGATAATGCCTAACCCGCACGATCGTACGGGTTCACATTCACACAGAAAAAGTCCAACCCGCAACGACTGCACGGGTGCGCTCCTGCATTTGAGAGACGTGCTAAATTTTTTACAGTACCAGTAGGATTCAAGACTACCTAACAACTAAAAAATAAATAAATAAATGAATTTAAAGATGAAAATATTTTCGGTCTTAAAAGGTTAAGGCAACTGGCCCAAAATATTTAAGCGCTTAGAAGATTAAAGGCTCGTGTGAGGATATTTTTATTCATGAATTCCTATGTTTCTAAAAAAAAAAAAATCTGGAAGACTCAGAAGCTAAAAATGTATACACCCAATAATAATAATAATAAATCAGCAACTTACCCTTTTACATGGTCTTCAGAAAGAAACGAGATCAGTCACCATTTTTTAAAAATGATCTGCAGAAATAAATGCGTAAATTATAATACATGCTATTGAAAGTAAATCAAGAGAATTTAAAGCAAAACAATAATAATTAACATAATAACAATGAAATAGTCACAGTTTTTCATTTTTGTAACCAATAACAATACCCTTGGCCCTCTTTTTGAAATAATGTTACATCTTACGAAGTGGAACGGTCCTTGGGAAATTATAATTAAATACTGCACCTATGTGTTCATCTTTTCATAATTTTTAACTTCATGCTGCACAAAAATGTACCACGAAAAATACTGTTTATTCAAATTCCCATCGTTACAAATAAATAGATTGATTACAGCAACATGAGCCATATCTTGCCTCGGCCAACGCAGAAATCGCAAGTGAATTATTCTATATAATTTCGCGGGCTACGCTATTATAGCACGACATATAAATAGCAATTAAAATAGCCCGCCATTTTTTACAACAAAAAAATGCCGCCCGCTGTTGCAGGATTTATGCAGGAAGACGACGCGGGGTAACGTTCTTTGACTAGAGCAACAAAATTATCAACACTGAGTAGGCGAACTTCCCCATGCTTTGTTTGTTTCATGTAAATGGAAGTAACAGTGAGGACACATAGGCAGCAGAAGTTAGTATCTCTGTACCTACACCCTCTTCTAAAAAAAGAATATAAGCTTCGCTATGAGTTGACGTCACACTCCCCGGCAAGCAGTGCAAAAGGGGTTTCTCCCACCCCCTTTCGCCGACGTTCACTGACCTCCGTAACATCCTCCCCTCAAGAATGCGAACAGGGGACACAACAACCTTTCCTCCCTCAAGCAAACATGTCCGCCACAGAGAATTTCACCGGCAGAGTAAAAAGAGCCAGACTCGAAGAATCAGTCATAAAATAGAGAAATCGCGCAAGCGAGAACGATAAAAACTATCAAGAAATCTTAATTACTTTTATTTCTGTTCATAAAAAGCACACCGACATTCAATCATCGATTATAAGTATCCTGTTATAGATTATACTGAAAACAAAACGTAAAAAGGGCCCGCAGGGATAATGCAGAACATTTCTGCAGCTAAACATCGAAATCAAGGCATACAAGGTTGCCTTTTCAGAGCCCCTTTCCCTCGAAAAGAGGTCTTTTGGTTCCAGCACAGGGGAAAAAAAAACTACAACCGAATTCGACTAGGGTTGAAATGAGGAGGTTGAATTCAACCCCAGTCAAATTCAGTTGTATAGTCTTTTTTTCATAATATATGGCGGCACCAAAAGGCCTCTTTTTAAATCCGATGAAAAACAATGTGAAACCTACTAATTTTAATTAATCTATTATTAAAAAAACTATTATAAAAAGCGTTCTATGGAAAGTGAAAAAATACGCGTAAGTAATAAATTTATGTCAATAGAACAAACCGTATGTATTATTCTACGTATAATAATTACAATTAATAAAATGGTAGAAGATATGCAAAGTAACAAGAGTTTGTTTTACAATTGCTGTAACAACTCGGTATATAATATATGTTGATCGATAAAGCTTTCTGTAAGTTTATTTTTAAAAATAACGCAGACATGAATTCCAGTTTATATTAAAAACTTATCCAGCACAAAAATTTCATTTTACCATAACGTAATGGTGATAAAATAACATAATGAACTGAAGTATATTAAGCGGCTATTACTGATATGAAAATGCAATGTACTATATGAGAAGAGAATGGCATTTTTTAAAAATTAGATTTAAAACACAATCTTCCACCTCAGCAATACACAACAGAAACTCCGTTCGATCAACATCGGTCACAGCTTATTAATACGATTTGCAGTACTGAGGCAGCTTAAGAAGAATCATCAATACTAATTTGGCTCTTAATATGTTAAATATTAGGAAGAATGCAGTACAGAGCCAAATTTGTTTTGGGACAACAGATCTGAAAAAAAAATTATTCATTGAAACGCCAATATATTTAAATTTGCAATAAAGTAATTGAAATAAAAATGTAATATTAAATTTATCTATTCCCATGAATGTAATGACTGCAAATTAAAGACAAATGGGAATGAAGGAGGAAAAAAAATGTCTCAAATTTTTTTTTTTTTTTTCCCTTACTCATCTCTGACGCAAAAGAAATGACAGTCTTATTAAATAACAATAAAAGAAAGATTAAAAGATTTCTTCTTTCGTATAATTAAAAAAACTATAAACTTGCTAGATAAGTTACTTCATATTTAATGGCTGTATCTCAAATAATTAACTTTGAGGCAAGTTAAGTAATGAGACATTTAAACGAATAGTAACTTATTTGGTTACCCCTTCACCTAAAGGGGGAAAAAATGCCTCGATATGAAAAGAAACTGAACTGCTGTCATATCCGGCATCACCTGATGTACACGCCGAAATCGGAATGCACATTCGGATTATTTAACGCTTTTAAGCGAAAGCCGATACTGCAGATTTATTCCAAAATCGATTACAAACCTGCAGCACTACGGACAACCGCCTCCCCCCATCCTTTTACGGTCGAAAGACAATGTATCTTCGGAAAAGAAGAAGTCGCAAAGTTATTGTTGCGATGCAGATGAGGAAAAGCCCATCGATCGTGATCAAAAGCAATCGCAATGAATCACCGGGGGCTAATGACCGGGATTCCACACCAGACCTACTTTCTGTTGGACAATGGGCGCATGCTAATCCAGCAATCGATTGTTGGGCTCCGAAAAAGAGGTGCGTGTGTGTGCGGTGGCCGTGACTCAGCCACTTGTCAGGGAAGGGTGCATCCACTGGGTTCAGCTTTCATCGGTCACTCGTTTCAGCCCCAGCGACAAGGCCTATGCCAGTCACGCTCGGGAGTTGACTATTAGGCCTCCGCTTAAAAGACAATTTTGGAACTAACGAGTATTGAATAAATGAAAAATGACTTCACAGGGAATGTCTGGAACTTTCCGAATCTCTTCTTGGTGCAAGGATGTTACAATTTAAGAATCCCTGTTCAGAGTACGGTAAAGAAAACCTGCGGGAGTGTCCTCCCCTTGAATATCTCGTATACTTACTTACACAATATGGAGCGTTGTGTAGTGAAGAAAAGTAAGTATGCATTCTGGATTTCTTCCATTGGACCGATTGGGTCAAAAATGCGATACAGACCTACAAACCCACATACCAAATTCCTTTTATCAAACTCGTTGCGAGTTTTAATTATCGCTTTCACAAACACAGGAAAGACAAAGTCAACCGGTGGGCGAATTTGGTCCAAAATCCTATATAGATCTACAATTCTAGTGATAAAACCGTATGCCAAATTTCATCCATCGTTGTATTTTTAAGTTATCGCGTTCATATGCACACGGACGGACAGGCAGACTTCCTGCTGTTGAATTTCGTCCAACATTTGATAGAAATCTACGACTTTGGTGTAGAGACCATGTATACCAAATTTCAATTGTCTAGTTCATTGTGTTTTTCAGATATTGCGTTCATAGACAAACATCATCATAAAAATGTGTTTTTCGAATTCAGGAAGGTTCAAAACGTGGAGATTCATAAAAATCTCGATGTCGAATTTTTTGGCGACTACTTTCTATTTGTATAGACTTCGTAACGCGAAAATAAAAAAGAAGAGTAGCATCAGGAAATAAGGATACATTTTTTAACACCTTATAGCTCTTTCACTTATACAGTAGAGTCTCGATAATTTGAGGTGGACGGGACCGGGCCTACCTCGAACTATCGAAAACTCGAATGATCGAAATCATAAAGTTTAATAAATAAATAAATGGAAATCAAAGCAATTTTTAAATTTCAGTGTAGTATATTTGAATGAAAAATGTACTTATATATTATAACATAACTGCTGATAGCAATAGGTTAATTATATCTTAAAATAATTGCCAATTGTTCCTTGTGTAAACACATTGCTCCAATATATTTCCCGTTTTCTTTGGGAGTGGTCATTTCTGCAGGTGACTTAAGGATGCGCAGTGGACATATGACCCGTCGAACAGCAATAAAAACCAGATGCAGTAATTCTTTCGCGTGTTGTGTATGTGTTGGTCATTATTTGGGAGCTAAACTGATTTTTTTCACTAACTCGGATTTATGGAAAACTCGAATTATCGAGACTCTCCTGTATACATGAATTAAATTGACTTTTGGAGATTTATGGCAATTATTAAATATCTAGTGTACTCTTATTACCACTTGCAATTCGTAATTCATATGCAACACGACTCTGGCTGAATTGTGTTTATACTAAAGACTATTCCCATGTAATAAAATTCTTAACAACGAGATCTGACGTTTTATAACCACGAGGTATTTCTCCTAGTGCCCAGAATACATATTTTAATTCTACCCACCTGGTTCTTAATTGTCTGTCAGTGGCGGCGAATGGGAGGGCGAGGGGGCGGCTGCCCCCTCCACTTTTTGCAGAGAAAAAATTTAAATTTTATTTCATTTTAGCTGCCTAAATGTAAGAATTATATATATAAAAAAACAATGGTGCCCGGTAAAACTAGCTAATTTTGTAACTAAATTTTTAAATTTTGTTATATACTCCCTATAATCTAGGATACTTTTAGAAGTCTATTAATCCCCCCCCCCACTTTTTTTCCCCAATCGCCGTCACTGTTGCCTGTCAATACACAAAATAAGCAATTTTTGACGAACTGAGCAAATTACACTGTGGCATGATAATATTAAGAATTTTAACGGAAGATTCTCGTTAAGCACTAGATATCGACTTTAATAATACAAAAAAACCCCTATTACTTTCGGGAAGAACGAGTCAAGATCGTTGAAAATGACAGAATAATAATCACCTATGGGGAATTTCTGGTGATTTTTACTACTCTATTTCTTATTTCGGCATATTTAATTGTTTACAAATACATAAAATAAGCAACTTACAGCGGAATATCTAAAAATAAACCATAAATGTAGAACCAAAATTTACACTGAAATATTCTAATATACCATACTACAGGGCTTTGATTCATCGAGTTTCAAAACACATTTTTTTAGAAGTGTAAGACCTCCAAAGAATTGGCGATACACGAAGATATGCATACACTCGCCAAGAGTTTATCTACCTCCAATAACCAACACAGCAAGAATTGAAGGATCGCATTCATTGCTGCTGCGACGAACATTGACGGGAACATGCTAGTGAATGTACGGAACGAACCGGATTATTGTTTGGACGTGTGCCGCATGACCAACGGCTCACACATTGAACTTTGTAGTATGTATCTGACACTTGCTGAATGTATACATCTTTTCATGTATAACCCATCTTTGTAGGTTTGCAAATAATAAAAAATGTTTTGAGTGCCGGAAAGCTCTAACCTGGTTGACAAAAATCGAGCTGTTTAAGGACGTTTTCACAATTTTTATTATTTATATTCTTGTAAACCAGCGGGAGTGGTCTCCCCTAAACTTTCTCGTATAGTGTAGAGAAAAAAGCTAAAACCCCTAACGCAGCGGAGAAAAAAAAATAAGCAAAACGTCGCACCAAGATTTTCCGAAGGTCGTCCAACACGGAAGTGGAATAAGAAGTCGGCGTGATTACCAATAGGGCTATTTGCAAGATAAAGAAAACGAAATTTGCAACTTGAACGCCTTTTTTTTAACCGATTCACACAAAAATTGGACAAAAATCTACCCAAGAAGGCAACATACCAAATTTCATTTATCAAAGTAATTTTTTAAAGAAGTTATTGCGTTCAAAAGTATGCCATTATACAGTCAGTCAACCCTTTGATGGATTTAGTCCAAAATTTGATACGGACCTACATTCCTAATGATAAAAATGTGTACCAAATTTTATCCACCTAGCTATTTAAGTTTGTGGGTTATCGCGTTCACATTAACACGGGCATAAAGACTTTCCGGGGACGGATATTGTCCAAATTTTGATAGAAACCTACAAATTATGTGTAAAGACCACATACCAAATTTCATTCCTGTAGCTTTAATAGGTTTTGAGTTATCCTGTTCAGGCACACAGACATAATTCCAAAATTGTGTTTTTCGGACTCAGAGAGGTCTAAAACGTGGAGATTCGCCAAAATCTCGAGTTCGAATTTTTTTTGACGATTACAATACTTTTCTCTTTGTATACTTCGCATACGAGAAAGTAAAAAAGGCAGAGTCGGAACCCCTGTCGATGAATTACTTAGGTTATACTCATGCCCTGTGTAATGATTGAAAGCCTTCTCTACATGTGCTGAAATGAAAGCCATCGGATACACAAGCATGTATGTAAATTAATTTACGACTGGAAAGCTCCAAGAAAAGACTTATTTTAAAAAAAAGTATGCAAATATTTAATCTGATAATAAATTACGGATTACGGAAGCACGAAAGATTTTTCAAAAGGAAGCAAAAATTTCAAACCAAATTATACTAGAAGATAGAGAGCAGATCGACAGTTTATGGGAACAAAGTTTGCAGCATCAACTTTTCATCTGGTATTCTTCAACCAGGCAAGAGTTCAAAAGAAATGTAAACATACGTAATTGACAACCAGATGTGTTACTAATACGGCATAAAAATTCGCCGTTTTTTTTCCCCGAGTCAGCACTGTTGAAATAAACTTCGAAGAAAAGTTTTGCAGGAGGAAACTTCATAAAACAAAAATCCAAGTAGCACAACATGTGGTACGGTATAGTATACCATTGTTCGATATACAATATTATACTGTACTGTATTGTATACGGATTATATGATATCACGAATATTGCATGATATCTGTGTGCTACTTGGGAACTCATTCTCAAAATGTGCTCATATGAACTAAAACGCCGCGAGGAATTTAACATTTCATTTTACATGGGAGAAAATTCAGATAATTGATATACCAGATAGCAGCAAATACACTAATCAGAGTTACAAGTATGAGCACGATTAAGTACCTTGAACGATTTATTAAATAAGATTAACGTTATGCTTTATCAGATAGCTTGTTAAGGAGTACAAACGGCTTCGCAAGTTTAGAGAAACTTTTTAGCATATAATGAAAACATTTCGAACATTCCTTTTTATTCCTAATTTTCAGGAATACAGACCCGTGACGTAGACATGAGCCTGAAAATTTAATAAAGGATGTGTTAAGTAAAGTTTTAAAAAAATATATACTTCAGCTGTTATGAAAAAGATCTGTAAAGACGAATCAATGCTGATCAAAGATATAAATTTAAAAAATATCCGAAACACAAAGAAATATTATTTAACCCTTTGCGCTCCGAAAGATAAGATACATAATTATACACGTGCGAGTCTGACTCGACATAAGAATGCAAAGGGTTGAAAGGGAAAATAAGCACATTTGAGAAATCATATTAGTGCAAATTGTTTTATCAGTCCCAAGCAATGACTATCAAATGCTGAATAGACAAGATTAAGAAGAAAAAAATGTCTACCTACAACCTAAATGTCCCTACAACTTACAAAAAGATAATAGAATTCCGAAGCAAACAGGTAACGAAAATAATAATCAGTTCAGAGAATAGCCCTTATCGCGCGATTTTTGAACAGAGAAATTTCACACAAGTCTTAATCCTGAGAACATCAGAGTTGATTTCGTTGCGAAACAGTTGCTGCCCTGGTGTCTACCAGTTTCTAACATCACTCATTTTTATCCTAAATTAATCCATTTGCAGAAGAGTTCAGAAGATTTAATATGTTTCTTTTCATGGAGTTCATCGACACGACATCAAGTGCCAACAAGATTAGATTCGGTTATATATCGCCCTTTTTGTATCTTCTCTTCCGTTTAAATTCATTTATTTAATAAATAATAAGAAATTAAAATCAAGAACTTTTAAAAAATCTTCGCATAGGCTAATTATTTTTATTTTCATAAACTATATATTCCCGGGAATAGATTATTTTGACAAGTGCATAAATTCAAAATTAAAGTAGAATCTATATCTAGGATATATAGCAGTCTATATACACTACATTCTATATTAACGCTCAAAGTTGCACGAGAAATTATAAATAAAAAAAACCACAGTATTGTAAATGAATATTAATTACTTCTTAATCTTAAAGATTTAACAACGAAGGGTTTAAAAGAGGAAGACAATTTTATTTCATTTTACTCAATGGATTAGATTTTAAAAAATTAAAAGTTAATAGACTGCACATTTAAAATCATAACGATAATGCAAATGTTATAAACTTGCGCTTTCATTTCACCTACAAAATTTTCTGTTTGCGCATTCAAAAGATTTTGGGGAAGAATATAGTACGTACGAAACAAAACGTATTACCCTTCAGTTAAAAAGTCCAAATCCTTTTCCGATGAACTTCACGGTCAAAACAAATGCGTGTTGTGTATGGGGGGAAGGGGGGATGATTGCTCTCTTTCAAATAATAGGTTTCCCTTTCACTAGAGGGCGCTGTTTGGCAGAAGAGTTAAGAATGAATCAGCGATTTCAAACTAATCCAGTTGCTAATTTCGGAGAAAACGAAACACCAACTAGCAGAAAATTTCTCAAGTGCAACCAAATAGAAAACCAGCCAACTGTCTACTCGCGTCTAACAACTGAAAAAAGGGGGCACTTCCACCTAAACAATGTATAACAGAAAATAAACCACTGCATTAATGATTCAAATGAATTCCTGCTACTAACACTGATGGCGATCATTTGACATTTATTTAAAATTCAAATTTTTAAAAAACTAAAAATAAATATAACCCAAATATTTACAAAAGGAGCTCAACAACAGGTTTTAAATGTGAAGTATACTTAAATCAATTTCGAAAGTTGTCTCCGTTTTTTTCTTTAACTATTTAAATTCAATAGATATTTGAAACATTAAAATAAAGTATTTATAATAATTTTTTTAATGAAAAAGTCGCGTTTTCTGATCATAGGTTGTCAAAAAAAGAATATCAATACATTCAAGTAAACAAAAAAAAGGGGGTTTTGAGAAAATAATAAATAAAACAGAATATTTGTTATAAACAGTAAATCGAAGAAACATGTTTTAACAGTGTAAAGCAACTTCAATTCATCAAAGGCAGATTGAGATAAATAATGAGTAAAAATGTAAGACCAGTTTAACTTCACAGTTCAGACGAATAAAAATTTCATACAAAACTATATTTAAACACTCATTAGTATATACCCGAACTATAGTAGTATAAAGTATTAAATTAAGAGAAACTTCGAAAAATTATACTCGCTTTAATTGCCAAACAAAAACTCAAGAGTTACAATAGAGAGAAACAAAGTGAAACTACAAAATCAAAAGAAAGTAAGCAATTTGATCGGTAAGGCAACCCAGTGGAGCCGTGACCTCTTCAATTGTTTTCAGATTTAGACCATAATCCAGTTAGCACAACATGCTGTAGGATATTATGCAATATTATTTGGTACTATGCAATATTTTTGTGCTGCTGCGGAAAATAACTAAAATTTTCGACTGCAACTATTTACTAGAAACGTGGATTTATAGCCATTTGAAATTTCGAGAAGTGTGTACTCTGATGATATGCAGGTAAAATTACAAAATTTATTATCTTAACTTGGAAATGAGAAGGGGGGGAGACAAACAATGGGCAAAACACAAAGGACCGGATTAGATGTCTTAAAAAAAAAAAGAGCGGGGAATCACTGATATTCGTCTCATGCGACGGTGAAGAACCATCATTTCATTTATTTCACATTTCAATCAAGAATTAGAATTGAAGAATATTTGAAATAGTAGAAATAAGGTTTTACTCCTCTATATAATAACAGAAGTTGTGAAGTTTCTCTTAATTCCCGATATTAATCAAATATTAAAATCGTACTCGTTTCCCTTACTAAATATGATGTGTTTTATATAAAATACAGTATTTTAATTTATTGTAAACATTTACATGATTCTTTAAAAAGGAATTAAATTAACCGTTTCCCTTACAAAAATCAACGCATTCAATCAGTTTTGCATTCCAGTTTAGTGCAATCCTGTAAACCGTAAAAAAAGAAAGATATTTTTCATATAATTAAAAACAGAAGCGTGAGCGTGGGATTTTTGTGAAACAAAAATGGCTGATAATTATTTCCCCTTAATTAACCAACACTTTTAATAAAGCCATTTCTAAAGCAGGGTTTCCCTGCCCCCTATGAATAATTTTTTAGAAGAGGGAGCAAGATGTCTTGATCGAGCAGTTCAAAGTCAAAATTCTTCAAAAGCATTTGAAAGTTAAAATCCATAATAACTTGACCTTCGTGTAGCAAAAAAACTTGCATTTCTTTTCAGAAAAGTAAAGAACCGTAACTTAAAAATCCATCATAAACTAATGTCTAAAACATTATCATGTAAATGATATTACCTTATAACAAATTAACTAAAAGAACATATCAGAAGCGTGTAACATTTTTCTCAAGAGAATGGTAAACAAAATAATTATTAAAAAAATAATTGTATCACTTTATTATTTGAAAGGATTTCCGACAGAATATGCTTCTCATTTCAGCTGTATACACAGTCATATTTATCCCTTCACATGACATATAACGGGAAAATAATTAAATCGCAGTCTACACATCTCAAAAACAGCATTTATAAAAGACTCATAGAGTATAAACCTTGGATCAAATTTGCCATAATGGCGTTCGGCTTTTGAGATCGACAAAAACGCCTTTTAAGGTGGTTCATTCCAAGTAAAGATAATCTTCCGTTCTAACAAGCATGACATTTCCAGATGTTACATCGCTCTCTTCGGGTCTGAAAATCAGTAGGCTCAGATGCTTTCTGATCAAAAATTATTACGTCAAATTTCAATGTAAGCATGTCGTTTCATATTTATTTTAGTACGATTGAGAGGGAGGGATTATGCACGCTCAAGATTTCCGACACAATCAAATCAATGATGCATTGACAATAAAAAAAAAGCCATTCGAAAAAAGAAAGATTCTTAATCATGCAAGAAAAAGAAAAGTAGTTTCCACAAATCTGGAATAAGTCTGTAAAAAGCAACGGAAGTTCTCTTCCAGACTAATCTAAAAAGCGTACAGAAAATAGAAATACTTATTAAAGCATTACGTTGAGTTTGCTTACAAGTGACGCTCCAACGATTAAAAAAAAGTGAGAGAGAGAAAGAAACGCAAATTGAATTCAAGACTTGCAAGAGAAAAACAGAAAACTGTATTCTAGACGAAGTCAAACTCGCCAAAACCTGTATAAAGAAAAAATAGATCGTTCAGGATGGGGAGGGGGACACTTTCTCATGAATAAAGGGGGAGGCAACTGAAGATGCATTTCCCCCTCTGTCTGTTCGTAGCCTGTGACATTTGGCCCGCCACAAACAAGACAGCTTCCTCAAGGGCAAAGAACTGGCAGAACAAGCTTCCAGGATGGTTCAGCCACATGGAAACGAAAAAAGACCCGGCTTTTCCAATGTTCTCAGATGAGTCGGTTTTTAGGGCGGCAGGGGGAAAGTTCTGTCGAGGAGGGCCCTCATCATCTATCAGAAGAGGAAGCAGCCCATATCACTAAATCAGCAAAGCGTCCGCTGGTGCGCGGCGGATTCAACAAACACGAGAAGAATACCAAATAAAAGACGGATGAAAGGGATTAGCAGCTCGCCTGCAGTTGGCCACAACCGTTAAGGTTTATTGGAAAATTAAACTATGGTAAGAGACAATTTAGGAGGGTACCAACTTCCTTCAAATCATTCATTTCGGAGGAAGACAAATGCTGCGTTACCAGTGGTTTGGTTTTATGGCGCAAAAGGCATTTTTGGTCATGTTGCGCCAAACATTATTTGAAAGAATTTATCCAATTTGTTGACAAGACCTAATCACAGTACAAGTTTGAATATAAAATCAATTTGAAAATAGAACTGGACCCACATTAGAATTAATTTCGTAAGATATTTATTTTTACTTCATTTAGAACTGAAATTCTGTTGTACAGTTAGTTGCATGTATGCAACTAACTGTATTCTACAAATATTAAGTGAATGTTGTATTCAGGACAATTAGAATTTGTTTGAATATATGGATATACTTTCTCCCATGGGAAACTCTGATTCATTCCACTTTAATTTTCAATTCCCTAATAAACAATTCTAAAACGGAGGAGTATCCTGTTAATCTCTTACAGATTTGTGAATAACTTCAATTGTGGGAGTATCATTTCAACGGTAAGCGCTACTTTGTATAAAAGAATATCAAGAAAAAAAAATATCCTACTTAATATTCGATAAAAGGTAAAATTGAAATGCATGTACGAAAAACTTGCGGACATAATTTGATTGTTATTATATTATACATTTCGCAGTAATTTCGGCAGTAAGAAATGTATTCAAAATATTTAAGAAACAGATGAGCAAAAGAGGAAAGGCGACATTGGACGTTGCGACAAGAAATGCGTTCTCGTGCATATTTATTCGCTTATGTGCATGCATTCCCAGGCATGCACTTATAGGTCAATTTTAAAAACAAAAATGACTAGAAGATTAGAATGCTACCACAATCTGACACTTGCTTCCAACTCATTTTGTTGCAGGGTGAATTCAGAACTTGATTAATGCGGCGATTTAAAAATGGCGATCTGCCCACTCCCGCTACGATTACAAAATGTCGATCTTGCACCAAGAAGTTCTGTCAAATTAACAGAAGAATTTTTAGCTGGTTTGGACCTTTAAACAGACAAAAAACATAAATCAATTTCCGTAAGGCCAAATACTCTTGTATAGTAGAAGAATAAGATATTACACAACACAAGAATTTGACAGGCCATTCACTCAGGACCTTACTACCTTTAACAGTATTTTTTATAACTTTACTTAAATTACCTTTTATAGGTAGAGAAATAATTAATCGGTGATATAAATAATTAGCATACGGAAAACATATACCGCGAATAATTTAACGAATTAAAGAAAATGAATGAGATACGAATGCAAAGTGTAAAAAACTACTCCACTTCAAATGACAACGCAAGCCGAAATAATAAGTACATAGAATTAAATTTAAAAATCAATAAAATTTTTTAAAAAGAAATAGTTATAAGTAAAAAAAATAGACAAATCGACTCCGATCAACACTTATCTCTCGGCCTCCGTTATTCATCCATACCTGATAAAATCTACTAAACAGCATGCAGTTTCATAAAAATTTGTTGAAAAATAAGCAAATTCTTAGGTACAAGAATTTCTGGTTGATCTTTTCCTAGCATGTAATTAATTCACTTCCCCCGTAGAGATGGGGGGAGGGGAAGGCTGCTCCTAGACTGGTAAACCACATCCTTCCTTTCATGGTATCCGAAAACACCAGAGAAACAATTCACTGGAAAAACACAGAGGATCAAAAATATCAAAACTCGTAAAATGGAAGTTATTTTTAACACTTAAGCATTAAGGGAAGAAAACCCATTTCCATAAAAATAAGGTGAAGACGGAAATTATCGCATACTAACACAATTGCAAATATAATATTTCGAAAGCTGTGCGTTTCCGTATAAGTTACCACTGAAAAACGATGAAATACAAACCACAGGAATCGCATTTTCATCCATTCCCAAGAATCAAATAACATCGAAATACAATCAACATAAGCTTCAACAAATAATGCACAGAATTACGAGCTCACAAAGAGAGGTCATCATGTTGTTCGGTTAAAAAATAAACCGCTGATGAATGAAACACCCAGACAGGAAGTGCTATCACATAAAACTGGTGCAAGAAACTTTTCTTAGATACCATTTTGAAGGGTGGACAAAAAATGTCAGGTAATTAAATTTTTTATAAGACGTATACTAACTAGCCTAGCAGAACATAATATAATTCGTCAGTTTAAAATTTTAAAAGACATTAGCAGCTTTGAATGAAACAACGGCACATTTTAAAGGGTGTTTTTTTTTTTTTAGAACGGCTAATTTTGAATTTTTTAAAAATTACTTTATGTTCTTTTGTAATCCTAAGAGCACATTACAAACAACTGAGGTAACTAACTCAGAAGTTCCAAAACTCAAACATTCGTGAAACCTTCGGAGAAAAATGGGGGGAATATTTGCTGCAATTTTATGCCACTATAAACCGCTTGTGTTAAATAATTTTTAAAGCATTTTACTGGAAAGTGCAGTTTCGATAGTTAAACATTTGAAAATGGTCGTTTCGAACAAATTCATCCTTCAAACATTCTAATTACTGCACAGCCCTTATTTTCCTAATTATTTCCCTCAGCTTTGCTAGATTACACATAATTATAAACGCAGAAGTCAGCACATAGAGATGCTTCAATGTGATACATTATTTCACGATACTGCTTACTTTGTCTAACTCTAGATGCAAGCAGCAGTTGAATCTTCTCTGAAAACTGACATTTGCTAACCAGCGTTACAGAAATTCATTCCCAGAAGAGTTTAATGATACATGATGCAGAACACGCCTAAGAATTTGCAGTGATCTATTTTTAAACAATCCAAATGGCGATGTGTTTACATTTCGGAAACCGCGAGTTTCGCGTTGAGGGGGAAAGGAACAAAGGGGTTCTCGTGATAAAATAAAACTTCCGAATTCATACGCTTGTTTTGATAGGAAAATGTGAGACAAACCTTTCTGCACGAAGAAAAGGCAAGAGCAAAAGAGAGGTAAACAAACATGCAGACTATTTTCGCGATACTCCAATCTCCTGCCAAACTCTTTCAAAAACTCATCAGAGCGAAATATAATGTCTCGCTGTCTAAGAAAGTTTTTTTTTTATAAAAAAAAAAAACACAACTTTCGAACAAGTAAAACAAAGTTAGGTGGGCCGTCAGCAAACTAGTCGCTTTGGCTGTCACATTTACATTAGCAATGCTAAAGTTAAAAAGGGTTCCTAGAAAAATCTTGCGTGTCTCTTAACTTTCATTTAAAGTCTCGGCGCAGGAGGAACAATCTACTTACACAAACGCGACGACTTTCTAATGATAAAAGGTTCCAGAGCAACTAACAGTAGGAAAAAAAAAAGATATGAAAGATGTTATCGCAAAAATTGTGCTAAGTAGGCCAAAACCTTCACATACAAAGAGGTAGTGTATGGTGTTACACGTAGAAGTCTGATAGTAACTGAAGATAGATTTATTAGATAAAGCATATGAAAATTCTGTAAATAGATAGAAAAAATCTATACATAAAGTTTAACAACGTTAGTTTGTTACGCTGCGTGCATTTTTTTTTTTTTTTTTTGAAATCAATGTTATAAGAATTAATAAAAGCTTTAAATCTGACAACTATCCTTTGCTTCTGCCTTTCTTTCATCACTCTAGTTCAGTTAACTAAAATCCGGAGGAGGAAAAAAAGTAAAAAGTTTAAACTGCGAGGGGGAATAATTCATAATGAACAACAATTTTCATCGACGAGACATGACGAATGAGTTGGTGAAAAAATTCCACTGCAGTGAGATTCTAAAAAAAATTACAGAATCTACAATATGACTGATCATTACATAACTCTTAATTTAACACAAATTTGAGCAAGGTGATAGATGCTCATAGCACAGACGTTTAAAATTGAAACAGATAAAAATTATATAGCTGGCAAATGAAGAATTTCATAACTAAAAATCATCGACGAGATATTTTTTCAGCTCCTGTAAAAAAATACGCCCATGCTTAGTGCATTATCACACAAATTTACAAACTATCTAATGCTACTGCTAACATAACGAACGACAAACCATTAATTCTTAAATACGAGATTTTATACAATAAAATTGTAAAAATGAAAGCAGAGGCTAGATTTAATATTAAAATGCTACAAATAAGTGTTAACAGTAAAAAGTTCAACAGACAGTAGTGCGATAAGAAAAAGACGCGGAAACAGTTTTATTAATTCTCAATAAATATCAACAGTAATAAACTATACTGGAACTTGGCTAATTCGAACTTTTTTTTTCTTCCCCTTTCTGGTCCCTCGAATTATATTAACACGTTAAAATATCCTCTAAAATTCGAATTTATTTCTGTTAATTCGAAGTCAAAACTAAAAATTGGGAAAAATGGTTTTCGTCAATTAAATACGTCCGTACCTTGTGTCCCCCCAGAAATGGTAAATAAATAATCTTTAAGGCCCTAAATTCACTCGAGGACTTTACTGCTGTACAATATATTCAATAAAAAATTTCCCTTTTAAAAAAAACTTTGAAAGCGTAAGTTCTGAAATGTATTATTTATTCTGAAATTTTATTGTACAACTTAATTATAACTATTATTACTTTAATTATTGAAATTATTTAGTTTACTTATTAATCATGCAATATCTATTAAAATGTTGCATATTAAAAATAAATCTTTGTCATTTCTAGTTCCAAATTTGTCGTTTTCTCTTCCTATATTCATTTGTATGCTCATTTTTCCTTAATTCGAATTTTTGGACAAACAGAATTTTTATCGTGATCCCGTCAGCTTCGAATCAACTAGTCACTGTACAAAAATATATTCACTTTGATAAAGAAAAAAGTAAAAGATAAAAGCTATCCATGGTTTTCAAACAAGAAACAGACAGGAGAAAAATATTCAATGCACACCTAACCTTACAGATTACTCGTTTGGTTTGCTTAGGTTAACCTCCCCTTTTAAAAACTGCACCAGGGTTATTTGGGGTTACCTAACAGACTACAAATTAGAAAAAGAAATCGCGTTCGAAAGCAATTTCCCCTGGAGATAAAAATTCCAAAACACAGAGTCATAGTTGAGAAGAAAAATATCATTCCCTCCACTCCCAGCGAAAAGATATACTAAACCTGAGATTCCGATAAGCAGTGAAACTAAAAGCGGTCTGATTTCTGCATTGAATTCTCTCATCAAGTTTAAACAAACAAGAGGGCGAAGCCTCAATGAGATCTTGTTGACGAGCAAGCAGCCAGCAGAGAAGACAATGAAAGGCGAAGCAAATGTCGCACGATCGATGGAGGAAGAAGTCAAAAGTGAGGGGAAGAAGATATTGCAATTGTGTAACGAGTGTAATCAATGCGTATCGATTTGTCTGCGGCTATTTAGTAGCATGTCTGGAAATGAAGCTCGGATTGTGCTGGTGGGGAAGGCGAACGGGATCTTCACTCGGCAACTCTCGACGAGTTCGAAATAATCAGGTACTTCAAACAGCAAACAATCTCAACACTCGCGGTAATGGAAATGGCATTTTCTATTACGGTTAATGGCTATCGTTCAGGGAATGTATGCATAGTTATAAAAATACTCTAGCTTAGATTCCTTCACGGACATGAACGCTACAGCATTCAATTTCATTGTGATGCAAAAAGATATGAATGCTGTTACATTCAAATCTATGAGTCTAAATATCATGCATGCAATTCTATAAATACTTAATTTTTTGAAATTTTTACGCACGTTAAAGTAATAGCTAACCGGTTCATTGAGTATTTTCATTTTGTTTCGTCTTTTCTTTGTTTATTTAAAAATTTCCGTAAGATGGCACATGCGTAAATTTGAAGCGTAAGACTTTCGCAGCATCTGTATTCAGAGGGTTTAATAAATTGCCTATCTATTTTTGCAGCTCATAAAAATACTTACGCTCCGCGAACGTGTTAATACAAATTATTAATACGATTTTTGTAATCTTTTAGAATATTAATTTTTATTCATACGAGTCACAAAATGGATACGTTCAATTTTTTCAGTGGATGGGCGTTTAAGAGACATTTTTAATCTGATTTATTTTTATTTACGCAAAATATGATTTTTGGAGAGAGGATGAGGATTTCTTAATTACCAAAACTGACTCTGTATATAATTTAACCCTTTGAAAACCAGGGTAGGATTTTACAGCGAAAGGAGTTTAGTTACTTAAAAGTCTCATTTTGAAGCTGTACGAAGCCTACACATCGGAACAAAAGGGTTCATCCCTTTCAAAGCTCAAACTTACATTTTAGTCTTTTCAAAGATAGAAAGTTTGATCTTTTCGGGTAGCATTTAATAGCAACTATTTTTATATTCTTTGCTAAAGGAAGAAATATAAGGAAAGTGTATTAAATCAATAAAATTTTATAGTACAAAATTTTCATTTAAAAATACTGTATACGGTTCTATATCTATAACGTTACGTTATATTAAAAACTGCAATAACACACATCAGTGACCTGAAATGAATATATATTGGACAAAAAAAAAAACTGATGACATCACAGTTTCTTAGAAGAGCCAACACTACTTTCCAAAACTCATGTATGCTAAACTATTACTATGATAAACAAATGGTTGTGAAACAGTGCAGTGTTTGAAGGAGAAAATTGCACAAACAATTCAATTTTTCGAAAGACTTAATAAACTTTCCCCAGTTGGCTTTAATTCTGAATTCGCATATATTCATAATGCAAGACGGACAACTTCAATTAGTCATTTAATTGAAAAATAGATATGCAGTTCTTTAAAAATTGCATCAAATGCATTTTGAAAAGTTTCTCTTAGTACATTGCATAACACAACATTTTTTTTTTAAAGTAAATTAATACTCCACTTAAAATCCCGTTCAAGAATTCCTATAAAAAAATATGTCATTCAAGAACGCTGCTTTGATTACTTAAAATCCTGTGAACTTTGTAAGACAGGATTTAACTTGAGAAAGAAAACTAACTTGATTCATGCATTTCCAACTACAGAAAAAATAAAATCGGACAGGAGAAAGAGGGGAGGTGTTGGTCACTATCAAATGACGGTTAAGTAAAACCAGAAACTTTGAAATCGAATGAATATAACTTTCGAATGAATAAATTTAAATTTTCAAATCGAATTCGCCTTTCCACTTTTACAACGCAAGTCCTAAATGAATCCTTTCTAAGGCCGTGGTAAGTATACTTACCACCAAAATCATAATTTTTAAAAGCATTTTTTAAAGGTTGACGTAAATTCTCGCCTAATTTTTCGATGAAACAAAAACCTGGATGTTCCAATTTCTTATAAACCATAACGAAGTGTCTTGAGTTGGTATTTAATTATTAATTAATAAAATTACTTGACAAAAAATAATGTCATCCAATAAGCTAAATGAATTTCTTTTAAATTAATTTCAATTCCCAAGTTATTTTATTATAAAAGGCAAAGTTATTTTATTAGGTGAGTGTCCACACAGGAGAAAATGGAAATATTTAAAAAATATATATGTTACCGGCAAAGTTTGAAATCCGGCATTCTATAGAATGCCTAGGCATTGTATATAATGCCTAAAACTAGCCGGCAATGTATGAAACGATTTATATTTCACACATTTCCTAGGCATTCTATAGAATGCCAAATGACAAACCGGCAAAGTATGAAATAAAACGCCCGGCATTCTATAGAATGCCTATGTATTCTATAGAATGCCTAGGTATTCTATAGAATGCTGGCATTTCACACATTGCCGGTAACATATATACTGGAACAAAAAGATTATTAAAGCTCGGCTCGTGTGAAAATGACTACTTAACGAATAATTAAACTGAAAACAACGAATAAAAGCAACTAAAAAAATGGTGAGAATGAAACCCTGTAATTTCGGTGGAATTAATTTTATTAGAATAAAAGAAAGGCAGTGGGACTAGGCTAATATGCACAGTGTTTGTCAATCAAATAATGAGATTAAAAATATATATATAAGGATTCGATTAAATTCACAAGTCAACGCTACATTTCGTTTTAAACAGTCTCAATATATCTCGCCAAATAATTGATAAAATATGAAAATTTAATCAGGTTGTTAACGTTGCG
Source organism: Araneus ventricosus (assembly GCA_013235015.1). Taxonomy (NCBI): domain Eukaryota; kingdom Metazoa; phylum Arthropoda; class Arachnida; order Araneae; family Araneidae; genus Araneus; species Araneus ventricosus. The sequence continues at coordinate 157,788 of BGPR01001601.1, read as the reverse complement.
TTTCATATGATTAAGACAATAATTGTTTTTCCAAAAGAGCCATGGCGGTGCATAACTGATCTTGGACCTAAAATTAATCGTCGAAAGCTGTTACTCAGTCCTATCAAACTAATCAAATTCTGCAAAACTCATCTTGTGTCCAAAATAGGCAATCAAAAGTTGTTACATCTCTCGTTTCAGACAAATCCCGCTCTCTGAAAATTAATTCTTCAGCGCGTAATTGTTAGGAAACTCACAGAAATTTAGAAAGATAATTCAAATAACCAAACTGTTCTAAGATTTTTCACATTAAAAAAAAAAAAAAACTGGCTCAATTAGTTACTAGCTAACTATATCCTCCCACCCAACAGAGCATGCAAGACATAGCATCGAACGATGCACGATGCTGAAAACTAAGTGCTACTTCGAACTAAAAATCGCTTGGTTAAAAAATATGGAAACCGCAAAGTATAAATCTTAAACTGAAAGAAAATCCAAATGAATCTAAACTATGAAATCTAAACATGAGCAAAGAAACTGACGAATTCTAAACTAGAGTTCGTGTGTTATGGTCTTGACCCCCTCCCACCTGTTGAAAAGAAATTCTTGCGAAATATGAATAATGATATTTAATTAAAACCATATAAACAAGGGAACAGAAAATGGATATTAAAGCACGAGTACCACATACTTCCTTAAATGATTATTACACATTAAATTTTTCAAAGAAATTTTAAAGAAATAAAATCTGGAAAGATAGTATGCTGTTAAAATGTCATAAATTACGGTAACTTACGTTTAGAATAACTGTATAAGATGTAAACAAATGCAAAAACATGCTACGATTCTCCCTCATTTCAATAATCTTTGAACAGCTTCAGCTTAACTCCAAAGCACAGACTCTAGTAAAAACGAATCGCCAAGTTTGGTTGGACTAATAAGGCGGCAAATATAGATGACAAAACAAACGTTGAGGGAGAAAAGAATTTAATGCCAAAAAGAAGACTAAAAACTACAACCAATCTGAGGCAAGCATCCGACGGAAGACAACTGAAATTTACCTTTCTCTAAATAGATATCTCATCGAAGGCATATAAATACACCAGTTATTCTCGCAATCCTCGCGATATGGCAGGGGTAAAGAAACCGACATTGTTTGACGAGGTTTTCAGATGATAAATAACGGAAGAGGCAAATAAATAGGTTTTATCATTTGACTAATCAGAAATTCCTAACGGAAACGGGAATAAAGGTCGTTGCAGGAAGCCAGGTTCAGCTAAAGTACAGAAAACAGTAAATGAAGATTTCAAGATCCAAGCTTCTAGGAACTAATTATACAGTGGAACTTGGCTAATTCGAACTCGACAATAATTCGACTTTTTTCTCTGGTCCCTTGAATTTCCTTTTCACCCCTTCGGCTCTGAATTATGCACAGGACAGATAAAAATTAAGTGAGCGGTTAAATATGCTACATTATATATAAGTAACTTAAATATGAAATATCATAGGTTTTTTTGTCAATTAGCAAACTAATTAAAAAATGTTCTAATAATAGGACACCAGGCTTTAATTAAGTAAAAAGAAAAAAAAAATTTTTAAGTTTAATTTACGGTTATTTGAATGAAATGATTTCAAATAATTTCTTTGAGCATAAAAACATAAAATATGCTTCACATTTCTCACAAAAAGATGAAGTTTTGAAGTACAACCTTCCAATTTGAAAGAAGTTCAAAGCAACAAAGATGCAATCAAGTGGTTTATCCCATCATTGCAAGATTCCGATAGACTTAACTTTTTTCTTTGGAGTTGGTGCAGCACGGATATTACTTGATAGACGTCTGGGTTTGGTAGGGGCTACAGACCGATTTGAAACTGAAAGAGCTTCTGCTATTTTAAATGTGAAGTCCGGTAAATCTATTTAATTTTTCTGAGGAATTCCAGAATAATTTGCATCTCTTTTGTACCATGACCAAAAATTTATTATAGTCATATTGAAATAATAAAAGATGATTCAGAGGGTTCATTTTTTGCTCCTTTTAGCCGTTTCGTAAAAGAACATTAATAAGTCATGCTTGTGGGCGGCCGCCCCTCCCATACTTTTATCGTAAAACTTTATAATTTCAGGTCTAGAAACTTCAACAAAAGTGACATCTTTTATGCTTCATCTTTTAACTACGTCCGCACGATTGCCGTACCATTTCACTACAGCAATTTTGCCAGCTTCTGTAACACATTTATCTGAACTGCCTCGTCCATCCGTTTTCAACTTCGCATCAATTTTCATGGTTAATAATTGAATAACAACTATAAAATATCCAAAATATACATCCAACACAATGTTTTTCTAAAAGAAGTATCGTTAACAGTAAAACAAAGTAAAAGTTTTGCACTATAGACACCTGGTTTTCTAATAATAGAACAAGTATAAAAATTCATGTTGCTTGCTCTAAACCCTGATGTCCTATTAGTAAAACTAATGTTTGATTCTCATTTGTAGTGCAATTTCTCATTATTTTTAAGTTAAAAGCACTGAATCAGGCAGAAATAGTATGATTTATATTATGGAATTTTTCGAAAAACAGAGGATTAAATAAAATAATGTTTTTGAGGACTCAAAAAACATGCACTTGCGTTTTGACTGCACATGGTCAGAAGCCTTCATTGTTTTCTCTGTTACGACTATGCTGCCAATTATTGAGCAGAAGTAAAAGAATCTTGCCATTCTTGAATGCATAATTAGTTGGACCTAGGGTTTTGAAGTTCAAATTCTTAAAAATGTGAAATCTAGAGTAATATAAAGTTGTGTCCTAATACTAGAACGCCAGGGCCGAAGGTGTTAACATAATATCATTAGTAATTCGATTTTATTTTGGTTCATTCGAAATATCAAAACTAAAAATTGTAAAAAAAAATATAATTTTAATTTTTTTTTTTCCTTAATTAAACAAATTTTCACTTCTGCACAGACGTTTTATTGTACAGTCCGTCAAAAAAAGTATCCAAACACTTCTTATTTCTCATAAACTATACAAGTTGAATTCAAGAAAATTATATCATTGAATTTGGGAGAATGAAATCTTTAAAGATATGTGAACTGCATTTGCATAAGGGGTCATCTACATAATTATATTTGACTCATCTTGAAATTTTCCAATGGCAACCCCCATTTTTTAATCTTTAAAATGATTCTACATATTAAATAATCCCAGATATAAAATTTGTGGTAAATCAGTTCAAAATAACAGGAGATATACAAGACAAACGATTAAGGGGCTGTTTCAATATATGCAAACGTAAAAAATAGGTCACTTTTATTAAAACTTTTCATTTAAGCTGTTAATAGGGTACTATTCTCAACGAATATTTGGAGTTTTTTTTTAAGTTAATCGTTAGGGGCAAAGAAACATTACTAAATAAGAATTCGATATGCATGTTTCTTTACAAAAAATTAAAACACAATGAAATTTTTTACAATCTTTTTTTATACATAAAAAAGCAGTTAAACAATGAAAACTTTTATATACATAAAATATTTACATTTTAATAAGAAGTATAGGTAACACTTCTGTCAATGACCTGTTGCATGGCATGGAATCAATGAGATTGCTAACGCGATCTCAATCTTTTATTTACTTTCTTATCTATAATGAAACCGTAAATATACTGATTTTAAGCTACCGACTTTTTGTCTGTACGAAAAACTAGATTGACAAAGATCGATTATTTGGCCTTTCATTACATTAATTATGTTACTAATATGTCCAGAGAAGTAGACAAATTGTCTTCTTAATTTCAGCGATTAATTTTAAATAAAGCAATCTGAAAAAGAAAAAAATTGTGCAGCTGAGAAATGAAAGAAAGATGCTTTATTTTCTGACATATTCTTCTAATAAACTAAACAAAAATAGCGCAATGATGCTAAACGATACCAAACGATTTTCCACCGAAAAACAGTTTCCACCAAACGATATTTAAAATCATTTGTAAGAATTGTTTATTTTTAATTTTTTTTACTAGCCGCTCTCGCCGCCCTCCAGGCGGGTTCGCGGCCAGCACCCACTTTGCTCAGCACTGTCCTTGCCACCTAGCTGCTTCGAGGCTCTCAGCCACTACTTTTTTTCAGTTTTAAATACTGTATGACGATCAGTCGAACAGACCATAAAACCATAGTAGATTTCGCGCGCGCGCGCGCGTATTCTTTGTAGACAACAGATTCCTTTAAAATTGTAAAATCTTTCAATAAACCTCATATAGTTGTAATATTTTGTGTAACTTTCTCACGAATTCCGGCATGAAAGTCTTCATTTCCATAAATACAGAATGAAATCGCCCCAATTAAACAGTTTCCATCACCTACAATAGGTATCTATACTTATAAAAGGCAATGTTTGTGTGTGCGCGTGCGTGTTTGTCTGCGATGACCAGACGAAGCTATCACACTTACAGCCATGAAATTTGGCACACAGGTAGTCGTAATGGTGACTGAATGCACCTCGAAATTTTAAAATTTAATCTAGAAATTTTTTTATTTAATGTTTTCTGTTGTTTTGGTTGATTTTTCGCACTAATTTCTCAATAGAATGGTTTCAACTAATTGTACGACAAAAATAGATACACCATCGGAAAGAGCACGCGATTTCCGTTCTAATGAAGGTAGTTTTGAATTTCTAACGCAATTTACTGAATTTTGAGAAATTTTTAAAAAATACCCAGTTTTGGCATCGAGATGTTACTTTTGATTTTAAATTTGTTGCATCCGACTTTCTAATAACACTATTAATTTCAATTTTTTTCAGCTTATAACTAGAACGGTTCTGTCGGATTTAAAACAAGAACGGTTAAAATATCTTATTCCGTTTTTTTTTAAATTAATTTTTTTCTGGGCGGTTGAGAGTTATTTTTCTCGATCGAGTTCCTCACACGGCACTTCTTCGGAACGTAGCTCGCAATTTTGATTGGCGGACGCGCAGGATACGTCATGACCTTCACCAGAATGAATTACTTCGATTATTATTTTCGGATTCAATTTTATATTTTCCTTGCTGTATAATAATCATTTTCACGTTACAATTTTGTTTGGATTAACGTACTCTGTACAGTAGCGCGTAAAAAAAAAAAAGCAGGAAAATCAAGTAATGTGTATCTTTTGTTTTGATTTTGTTTTCAAAACTTTTGCATGTCATTGTGGGCGGTTTTTTTTTTCCCCCATTTTGTTAAAGTCTTGATTCCACGGGCAACTCCGTGCGCGTACTGCTAGTGTTACAATATTTTTGACAAGCCATTGTGATGGAACTGTTGGGATCTATATATTTAAAATAATATGCTAAGACCTTCAGACAGTTCGCCAGCCCCGACCACTCGACGGATTTCGATAATTTTTATTTCATATGAATACTTATGACGTCTAGATATGTTATCAAGGGTCGCCTACCCACCACCACCCCATATTTTCGAACGAAAAATCGAAAAAACATACAGAGTATGTATTGTGGAGAAATGTTTTTTCGATTTCGTTCGAAAATGAGAGGTGGTGGAAGACAGGTGACCCTTAATGACATATCTAGACGCCATAACCTTTCAAATAAAAAAAAAATTGTCGAAATCCGTCGTGTTGTTGGGGCTGGGGGATTTCTAAAAGGTTTACCCATAGATGATGTAAAGAGAAGTGGTTCTTCGATTTCGTTCGAAAATGGGGGGCAGACGACCCTTGATGACATATATAGACGTCAAAACCTTTCAAATGAAGAAAAAAAAAATGTCGGAATCGGTTGAGGCCAGGACCTGGGTTGAGGCTGGCGGACTCGGTAAAGGTTTTGTTACCCAATTATTTTAATTATATAGATACTTAATCGCTTTCTACCAGAAATAGTCTTAATTTAAAATAATTTATCGCAACCATTTTAAGCTTTTGTTTTATTTTTTGAAGGCATTTTGTCCAAGTCCAATGACACTGCATTATCCACACACAAGGAGTTACTATTTTATTCATTCATACATTTAATAATATATAAATTCATATTTTTAACAGAATTTTGCTTGTTTACATTTTTATCAATGAAAGATATTATAGAATATTTCTACAACCAGAAAACGCTTTCATTTTCAATTTTAGTGGTTTAAACGTTATGCCGCTGGAAATGCATGAGAAGTAGAATCTATTACATGTATCGATTTTTCTTTTCGTTTGTTATTCAACTTTTCACCTATTAAAAAATAAATTAAAACAAACATTTTTTTTAAATATAAAGTAACATCGGAAGATATGCTTTGTTTTCCGTTTGATTTCAGAGATTTTTTTCCCCTTGCCCGCGAATTTTTTGTAAAGTTCAGATGCTCCTTTAAGAAAGCGGAAATCATGGTGTTCTGAACGCTTTTGGCTATTTCTTCATATCTTAAAAACTACTTGACGAAAATGGTTAAAATTTCGAACAGATAGATTTTAGGTCATGCTCCTTCGATTGGCATCAATTTTATTTTTGTGTGTGTGTTTCTATTCAAAAAAGTTTTAACTTATAAATTTAAAAATTAATAAAAATTATAAAATATATTTTCATTTTTTAAAAAATGCATAACTTTTTTTATTAAAATACTTAATAATCCAGAAAAAAGAATTATTGTTAAATATTTATTATATTTTGATAAAACGGGACTGGTCATTTAACATTAGGAATCCCAAATTTCAACTGTTTCACTCGTCAACCGTTTACTCAATATTACAAAAAAGTTATATGTATTCGAGCTAATTTAATCTGGAGAATCTGGATTTGTATTCGAAATTGGGTGTTGCCCTTTGAAAAAATTGAGTATGTGGAAATCTAAATATAAAGACGACCCCTTTCCCGAAAAAATATTATATACACTTATGGAGGACGCATTTCTACGAACACAGGCATTTACAGTTTTATTGTCTTATGATTAGTATCGGAATAAAGAGCAGCGTTCGGATACTTTTTTGACGGACTGTACAATTGTTGTATTCAAAGTACTGTATATCGTTTACTTATAAAATTACTTATTCATAAAATTATAATTCTTAGAATTATAATTATTACCACTTTATTTATGTATTATTTATTAAAACTGTTAAATATTAAAAATAAATCTTTACTGCCATTCTTAATTTAAAAATTATCGTTTTCTCTTGTCGCAATCATTTTTAGGTCCAGTTTTCCTTAATCCGAATTTACCAACTACCATTGCATAAACATTTAATGGAATCGCTTTATTTTAACATCACAAGTGGCGTACAATTACAGCAAGCACGCGAAGTTGAAGAACTTGACACAGGGAATAAAATAACCAACTATGTTTATATGTATTTTTTTATTATTTAGTCGTATTTGCGCAATTGGTTTATTTCCTTTTCATTGTACTGTTCAAGCACAGAATTTCGAATTTAGGTTACCAATATTTTTTGTTAACGAAAATTACTATTCTTAATGATGAAAAATTTGCAGCCATTTGAAAAACAACTCAGTGATATTACATAAAATCCCTTTATTTTTAATAAACCTATGTAGATTACGCAGACTATTTACATAATTAAAAGAGTAAATTTACTTTAAACTACAGAAATTAGCAAGACAGAATTGAGCAATCCGCGCTCAAGCCATATCCATATTTCATCAGTGGTAAGTCAATGAATTCCGTAAACAATTTTGAAATAACTGTGATAACAGCCATAACTAACTGCCGAGGAAATATTCTGAGAAATTATCTTCAAACATAAAACAGACCATCCAATTGTTTTATACATCAACATAAGAAGAAAAGAAAAAAAATGAAACAATCAACTCTTATCCGTTTATTCTAAACAAATAAGAAAATACACTGGAATACTGTAAAACAAATTCTGACAGAACTATTGCAAAATGAACCCCATAAGCGTTGACAATATAACCTTCAACTTCGGGGTGGGGTTTTTTTTTCCGTTCGAATTTTTGAATATATTTCTTTTCAGAAGTTTTTCTGATCAAAGCGATTTGTAAGTTTTTATTTCCCTTAAGAGTGTGAAATGAAACATTTTATGTTTAAGAGCTGATGAAAATTTCCTAACAAAGCGAAGAGCCACATGCTGTTACTAATTCGAAACCCCGCTTCAGATTAACAATTCAAAATATCACTATCTTAATTACAAAAAAAATATCAGATCCCTAGATGAACAATATCAGAATTCAAAAAAAAAAATAAGCTCCGAGTTTAAAAAAAAAAAAAAAAAGTCGCAATAAGTTGCCTGAAGCAACAGAAACAAATGTAAAGAAAAACGACACTTTTGCGCAAATATTTAAAATATATTAAGACATTGTTAATCCAGATAAATATCATTTAAGGCTTACTTACTAAAGGGTTAACTTAACATTTGTTGCGACTGTGTTCATCCAAGAGTGCGATGTGATCATTTTCTTAACGATACAACGATATTATCTGTTTAAAAGCCATAAAAAAAAACCATGTGTGCAGCCCGCAATTTTATAGATCGGACAGTCGCTATAACTCGTTATCAGATCTTCACAAAACTGGTGTTGAAGGAAATGTCTCGAGGAGAATATTCCGAATAAACCTGTCTCCTCGAGACATTTCCATCAACACCAGTTTTGTGAAGATCCGATGATAACTCCCCGAGTTATAGCGACTGTCCGATCCATAAAGTTGCGGACTGTACCATCTATATATCAATAAAACGGCATACGAAATTCAATAAAGAAGCAAAATCCATTTTAAAAACAAGAAACCATAGTATGTCAATGGCGCAAGCAATAAATAACCATTTTTTCTGATGAGATGGCAATAAGCGTAGCATTCTTTCTGATACGGACAGAAAATTTTTTCATTGAACAGAAAGTTACTGGCTGTCTATGAATTGCAATATTGTTTTGCTGAGTATCCTTAAAATAGAAACTTTTTTTTCCCCTCCATGTACAATAAAAGAAATAGTACATTCGGAATTATTTAAACTTTTTTTATTCCAGCGAAAGGATTTTATGAATTGAGATATACCAGATACGCCAAACAGTCCCTATAAAAATAACAGAATGGCAAACATTAGTTAGCAACTACGTATATAACTATCCCTTATTTTTATGAGAAGTAGTGAGTTCCTGTTCTGAAATGTCGAGATGCGAAGGCGATAAATGCGAGACGAAAACAGACAGGCAGAACCACCTCCAGGGGGCTTGATATTATATTAATGGTATTCAGAAGCATAATGGTGAGCCAATTTCGAAAGGGTATTTTCGTCACTGATTGTGTGCTAGAGGAAGGGTGTTTTCTTTTTCGCTTTTTGAAAAACTAGAATACAAAATTTTTGGAGAAACCAAGCAATCGTAAAAAATTAACCTCGGCCTTGGGGCCGAAAGGCTCATGGTTCGAAACACGATTCCAATAAAGATCCATCGTGTATTGGGCCTGTTGCACGTTAAATCATATGTAGGAGTCCAAACGGCCCCCCGTTGGTATGGTGCGGAAGTTTGGAGAGGGTGGTGCCAGCTCAAGTGCCGTCCTCGTCATTTGACCGAGGTTCAAAATTACGAGGTCCGTCCCAAAATAGCCGTCGTGTTGCTTTAAAACGGGACGTTAATATAACTAAACTCGAACATTTTTAACTCGAAATCGTCGGTAAATTGAATTTTTTCTTCAGGTCCTTGAATTTCCTAACATAATGTTTAAATATCGTCTGTAATTCGAATTTATTTTGGTTAATTCGAAATCAAAGCTAAAAATTGTAAAATATTGTTTTTATTTCCGAACCATTTTCATTACATAAATACGTCCATACTTCTGTATCCGTAAATGAATAATTTCTAAAGGATCTGAAATCACTCGAAAACTTAGCTGCTGAGCAACATATTTATTTTGAAGGGTTTTTTTTTTTTTTTTTTGCAAATATTGCATGTTCATCGCTGTTTACTGTTTGTTTATTAATATTACTTACTGTTTATTTATTAATTGCGTATTATTTATTGAAATTGCTAAATATTAAAAATAAATATTTACCCCCATTTTTAGCCGTCGTTTTCACTTGTTCTCATTTCTACACATCAGGTTTTCTTAATTCGAATTTTTAGATAAATTGATTTTTACTGTGGTCCCCGTTAGCTTCAAATTAATTCACACTGTATTAGTAAATCAAGTTCAAATTAATTAGGGATATTTTCTCATTAGTCAATTTCTTGGCAATACTATTTTTGGATCCTGTTGGGAATATTACGATGCGACAACGAAATTTCTTTTCCAATAAACCCCTTTACAGACAAAAAAAATCAATGCACACTAAAAGATTTTTCCATGTTTCTGGAAAATAAACTGCTACTCTTTAACAGAAAAAGCTACACATATCTCAAACATGTTTAATTCACTTTTGCTACACGTGCGGGAAGAATAATTTAGCGGTTAATAAATGTCGTCCCAAGTACTAGAAACGGGTTGGCATGACACAGCTAAATTGATTTGAGCGCCATTGTATATTTATTGTCATCGTTTTTTTCTTTGACGCTTACTTGATTACAAATATAACTAAGCTCTCATATCAATCAGTAACACGTGTGTTTCATTCATAAACTTGATAAATAACCTCCGGATTAAAGATTCGAAAGTTTGAATTGTTCAGGCATTTTTATACAATATTCTACCTTCATATGTTTCATAAGTTAAGTACGCATCGTAAACTTTTTCATTAACTAATAATATTGTCGTTTCATAGTTCCTAATGTAAATTCCATTACTATCGATATTAACGATATATGACAGCTCAGTGGCGAATCCAGGATTTTGGTCGGGGGGGGGGGGGGGAGGTCATAAAAAATTTTAATCGATGTGACCTCATGCCAAAGCACTTTAACTTTACTCACCTGACAATAAAAATAACAATTGCAATACTTTCGATAATTTAATAAAAACACAATGAAATAACTAGCCAAAAAATATTTTCGGCCGCGTTAACGCTACAGGTACTAGTGGAATGATTACAAAAGAGGAAACATTTTCCTGTCAAGCCAGAAAGCAATGTTGCTACGTTTCATTTAAAAAAAAAAAGAGAGAGAGATCAAGAACAAACAGGTGTAGCGATTTGAAAAAAAAATCAATTATTTTGCTTTAGCTCGGGGGGGGGATACAGCCCCATAGCACCCCCTTGGATTCGCCACTGCGACAACTCATCATGGAAATCAACAACATTGTCCTTTTCTTCCACCATGTACCTCCACTTCCTTTCCTGACAGAAGCATCTGCTAAATATATTTGTGCGATTTAAACATATAAAACGATCGCCATTTAAAAACATTCTACAATGGAACTTGGATAATTCGAAGCTGACTGGATCACAGCAAAAATTCGCTTTATACAAAAACTTGATTTAAGAAAAACCTAGTCTAACAAGGGGACGGCACGACTCAGTTCGGTATGGGACTTGGTTTATGAATAGTATACCTTTAGGGTGTTCATCCATTAAAATGCTAAAGCTCAATGGCCAGCCAATTGGGAGAAAATGGCCCTCAAACTTTCGGCATAGCTTATATACCAGTAAGTTGTCACCGTTGTTGAAGCGCGATTAGTATGGACGGTATAGTACTGGCATGCAAACCTTTTGCCCAGGGTTTGATCCCGCCTCCGTTTTCTTTTCTGAAAATATTTTTTAAAATTAATATTTAATTTAATTAAAATTTTATAAACATCTTTTATTAAAATATTAATAATTTTTAAGCGTTAAATATTTTTTTTATTCATATGATATACCAATCACAGTCATAATTTAATTTTTAAACAGTTAAATAATCATTAAAACAATTTTAATGATGTTAAATAATAAGTATAATTACTATTATCATAAAATGTCATTAAAATTTTTGAATGATTCCGCTAAAACAATTACAAAATTTCCTATCTGGCCTTACGGAACTGGTTTTTGTCAGGAAAGGATGTATTTATAACTATTTAAAAATTATATTATAACTGTAATTTAAGGATCATATAAATAAGCAGTTATTTTTAAATCAAATGATTAATATTTTAAATTTAATATTTATAAATTGTTAATTTAATTTGAAATTATTAATATAAAAAATTATTTACAAAAAAGAAAATGTAATTACTTATAAATACAAATTTAATGCTGCTAAATAATAACTAATTATAGTTGCTCTCAATAAATAATTGTAATAGTGCTCTCATCGTAAAAGAATTTCATGAAGATTTTTTTTTCCTTTGTAAATTTTTGAAAATTTTCCGACATTATTAATTTTTATTTGCATACAAGAACATCTCATAAAAATATTAGAAATAAAAGAATATTTTGACATATTGCATAATTAGTAAATGGTGTACGTTTATTTTAAAGATCTGTTGGGAAATAAACTTCAGATTTTGGACCGTCTTTCTCTGTATTCAAAGGTTAAACGGCTGCTCTCTCTTTTTCGGTCAAAACCTATACCGTGAAGATTTCCACTAGAATGGAAACTTTGTAATTACTTTAACGGAATCATTCAAAAATTTTAGTGACATATAATGATTAGTAATTATACTTATTATTTAACATCATTAAAATTTTAATGATTATTTAACTGTTAAAAATTAAATTATGACTATGATTGATATATCGTATGAATAAAAAATTATTTAACACTTAACAATTATTAATATTTTAATAAAAGATGTTTATAAAATTTTAATTTAATTAAATATTAATCTTAAAAAATATTTTCAAAAAAGAAAACGGAGACGGGATCGAACACTGGGCAAAAGGTTTGCATTTCAGTACTATACCGTCCATGCTATTCGCGCGTCAACAACGGTGACAACTTACTGGTATATAAGCTAAGCCGAAAGTTTGAGGGCCATTTTTTCTCAATTGTCTGGCCATTGCGCTTTAGCATTTTAATAGATGAACGCCCTAAAGGTATACTATTAATAAACCAAGTCCCACCCCGAACTGAATTTCCCAAGTCGTACTCTCCCCTTGTAAAATGAGTTCAGCAAGAAAAAACGACAATTTTTAAACTAGAAATAGCAGCAAAAATATTTTTTAATATTTAACATATTTTAAAAATATATAATTAATAAACGGTAAATAATTTTAATTAATAAAGTAAAATTAATCGCGATTAAAAAATTTTAACTATTTAATTTTTTTTAATGTCTATTAATAAGTAATTGTAATAAACACTATACAGCACTCTAATAAATACAATTATGAAATAAAACTACACAAACAGTACAATTGACATCTAACATGATCAAAGTTTTTTCTTAACACAACCGCTATGGCGAACGTACTTTGTTGTCTCTCTCTGAGAATGAGAGCGACTCGGCACACTCCCCTTTCCTTCTACGACGAACCAGTGATGTAGTCGCAAAATAAGCAGTGTCGGTACGCTTTAAAAGCAGTGCCGAAACGCTTTAAGGGGACACATTACCTTCACAACATCTTTTATTTGAAGTATTAATGAAAAAATTTTGATACTATTGAAACGGAGCAATCATATAAAGTCATCTTGAAGAGAAAAAATTCATTTTGATCAGCATGTTTACTTGAAATTTAAATTTTCTTTTAAAAATTCAATTTTTTAAATTCCCTACTACTTTTTCAAGTATTAATATTTTTGTTTCAACCTTTATTTGTAGATTCACTGAAATATACTACACTAAACTGTGCATGGACTTTAAGGTGTATCTAATATTCGCTTAAATATAAAATTTTTACTGTATTATGTGGTGAAAAATAAGGAAATTTGGCTGTACCTCATTTTATATCTTGTATATAAATAAAACTAAGCTAGTGAATGCTTATTGCATGCACATTTTTATCGATGTGCATAATGATAAACAAGTGCAAAAAATTTGAAAGCTCTGTCTGAAAAAGGAAAAAAGCCTTAACATTTTGAAAACATGAAAGTGAAGAAAAGTCCGACATAGAGAAAAAGCGATTATAGTGTCATTTGCACATGTTTTTCATTAGTCACAGTAAATAAAACTCTAAAAAACTTGTCAAATATTAAAGGCGCAAATTTGAAGTTTTGATACAATAAGTAGAAGGTTAAGAGCAATGAAATAAGCCAATAAAATGAAAATTGATATTTTGGTCATTTCCTAGGTAAAGTGTCCCCTTAACCTGGGTGACAAAAATCGCGCTGTTTTAAGAAAAGATTGTGAAAACGCCCTTATTTGTTTCTCATTTAAAAAAAAAAGCAGTGCCGGAACGGCGTTCCGTCTCCACTACACCCCTTACCGAGACGCTCCCATTTCTAGATATTATATACAGCAGTCGCCGCTTGTAGTGATCACGGATATAACGATGCTTCGGTTGTACTGATCAAAACAACGTAGAACGGATCTCCCGTATCTTAACACATAATAAAATCCTCCGGTTCTAGTGATCAACAATTCGCTTGTAGTGATAGGTTTCTGCGAGATGATGCCACAAAAAAACGAGGACAATGACAATGGGCCAGAGAAGAAAGGGGAAAAAGAGAAAAAAAAAAAAAAACAGCATCAGTTTAAGAAACTCTGTAAGCACTTTAAGATCAGCCCTATACCGCGCTGAATCCTTTGATGAACATTATTCATAAGAACGATTTATCCAACGAATGCTTGAAAAAAGAAAAACAGGTTACTCTCGATTAATTTTTTTAAAAAATTAATGGCGATTTTTTTTCTTCAGTTTTGTGCATTGTTTCTGTTTTCTATTTCTAATTAAAACTAATGAGTACATATAAACAATATTGTTTGGCCGTTTTTTTTTTCCCCTCCCTCCCTATCCTTGTATACTTAAACATTTATGTCATTTTGGATATACTGATCAATCGGATGCAGGGATCACTTTGGCGTCCAATGTGTGTCTAAACCAGCGGGAGTGGCCTCCCCGAAACTTTCTCGCATACACCCAGTAATGTGGGGTGGGTAAACACCCAGTGGGTAGGTAAATATTTTTGAGATATTTACCCAAGGCCTGGTTATTTTGAGAAAAAAAATTGTGAATGGTGATTTACAATGAAACATATAAAATTTAGAATTCCCAAAAACTTAATATTTTGCACAAAAAAAGGCGTATGTTTGCGATCTTTACGCGCGCTGAGGTACCACAACTTTGTTTAACGTTTTTGAGCATGAAATCTTACTGATATCACACAAGATTTCACAGATTTCACCAACCGCCAAGGTCAAAAGCCAACCATACTAACTTAAGTAAAATAAGCGAAACGCTCGCCAACACACAGTCGTAATGTGCATTTTGAACCAAATATATAAATTGGACACCTTTTTTTAAAAACGGATTGAAACGAAAATTGGACACAAATCTAAAATAAGGTTAGAAGGCCACATACCAAATTTCATAGATCTAAGTCACTATCTTAAAGAGTTATTGTGTTCACAAGTTTGCGAATATACAGACCGACATATAGTCAACCCTTTGACGGATTTGGCCCTACATTCATGATGATACAGCTGTGCACCAACTTTTATCCATCTAGCTATTCAAGTTTTTGAGTTAGTGTTCACATGAAAGTGGACAGACAGACTTCTCGTAGATGGATTTTGTCCAAAATTTGATAGAAACATACAAATGATGAGTAAAGATCACATACCAAATTTCATCCCCGTAGCTCTAATAGTTTTCATGTTATCGTGTTCGCAGACAGACATAATTCCAAAATTAAGTTTTTCAGACTCGGAGGTCTAAAACGTGGAGATTCGTCAAAATTCGAGTTCGTATTTTTTGACGATTACAATACTTTCTCTTTCTATACTTCGTATACGATAAATTAAAAAGTCAGTCCAGATGAAAAGTTAGTAGAAAATATGCCGCTTATTGCAAAATATAGCCAATATGACCGCCACAGCTAATGTGTTAAAATGTGATAAATCATATATTGCCTTTTGATTGAATGCATTGTACATCAGTTAAGTTTACGAGTGAATTAAAGGAAAAATTATTCACTTAACTATCATTGAGGACACAACATTTGGACTTATTTAACTAATCATAAAAATTCAAAAATAAAAACCATTTTTTTCGAATTTTTAGTTTTCAATTCCAATTAAGTAAAATAAATTCGAATTATGGACGATATTTTAACATTATGTTTATTGGAAATTCAAGGGTGCAGAAAACAATTCGAATTACCAACGAATTCGAATCAAAAACTTACGAATTAGTCAAGTTATACAATATTTATTTTTCAGATAATACTGAACTGACGTTCTCTACATACAGAAGCTATGAAATTCATTTAAAAGTATCATAAGAAATATTTAAAAGCACAAACAGATTGCACACCATTAGAAATTCATGAACTATGTTCCAAATTTATATTACATTTAATGGCAGGGGCTTTTTTATGGCATCTTCCATTTAAGATACAACAGACATTCGGAATACATGTCTCATCGGGATTTCAATCCAGATGTGGCACAACTTCCTTTTACTTTCATTCAAACGACACGACTTGGAACCGAAACAAATGTTTAACCCCTTGAACTGCCACAAGAAAAACAAAGTGATTGATTACTATATGTATTTATAGTTGCAATGAATAATTATTGAGGAGTCGGTATGAATTAGTGGTAACTGCAGACATGCTGGAAAACATCCCAACAGTATTCAGATTAGAATTACAGACAGGGCCTGTTTTACCATTAGGTGATCCAAGGCAACAGCCTAGAGGCGTCATAAATAAGAATGGGGCGCTTATCCATCAAACGAAACTGCCGCTCATCTAGTGAAAAACTGCCCCATTGTTATGTTAATAAATTTTTGAAGTTTAATATAGGAATTGATGGAAATTATTGAAAACATTTTTTGTTTCAAATTTGTTTATATTTGGCTGTGCCATGCTTGACTAAGCATGCGAAAATATACGTATGTATTGATAAGGGGCGTAAGAATTTGTCTTTGCCTAGGGGCTCCAGATACCGTTGAACCGGCCCTGTCTACTGCTAGCTAATCTTATGACTTTTCGTAAAAACCATAGAAAAGGACGTTTGGCATATTTTATGCGCCACTAACATATGGATGACATGGTGGTCAGCATGTGAACTGAAATTCATAACATTAATAGAAACAGCATACAAAAGAAACGATAAAATATAAAAATATTCATATTCTTAGTTTGATCGTGTTTCACAACACTAGACATTCAAAATAAAATTAACCATTTAACTGTTTGGGAATGTATTGTCGTTTTCAATCAACTTTAGTGTGCATAGAAAACTTGAGACGTTTATGGTGTAATCGAAATCTTCGTATAAAATTATAATGTCTATGAAACTATTAAAATAAAAATCTAACAAATTTTAAACTGTTAAACAAAACATAACTTGTCACCATCTAGTCTACGAAGTATAGAAAGTACTGTATTTGTTAAAGAAAAAAAAATTTGACCTTGAGATTTTGATGAATCTTCATGTTTTAGACCTCCCTGAGCCGGAAAAATGCTTTAAAATACTATAATTCAATTCACCCGCACGGGCAAAATAGTTAAGTGGTTAATATAAATCGGAATAACAACTACCTCCTTCCTCTTTCTATAATTAACAAGTCAGATTGGAAAAGGATTTTTCGTCATTTTTAATTTTACCGACTATTAATAATTCACCAAGAATATGACTAACACATAAGTTTTAAAAATATGACATTTTAATACATGACAATATTAATATTCAACTGCCGTTTTTAAGAAAAATCATTGTCTATTAAGAAGATAGTTGGTAGTTTTTCTTTAAAAAAATACGTCTAAATCTAAAACCGCCAAAATGTGTTAAAATTATTAATCTTTATTTAAAACATAATTGCCTTTCTAAAAAATATTCATTATCATAACCAATTCTTGCGTTCTTGAATGCTAAAAGTTTGAAGATCATTAACCCAGCTATAAGTAAAATAAAATGCGTACTGTTTAAATACAGTGTTTATTCAAGTATAATGTCTAAATGGGGGGGGGGAGGAAAACATTTTCCACAAAATACAGAAAAGCGAAGTTGCTATATTATATCATATATTCATATTCTCCGATATAATATTGTACTGAAGAGGTAAATGATCGCTATAAAATTAAATATCTTCAATGGCAATTAAAGTTTTTAATTTTTACTTCAGGTTACTAATTATCACTTACTTTTAACAGCTATAAGTGACTACAACACTTTCATCCAATTTTGAAGAAATAATTTGAGTAGCTGATAAAAGTAATACTTGCGTATCGAAATCCTGAGCAACGAAGCAATGATCTGAAGTCATGAAACATACTCTCAAATAAAAACGGTAATTTACGAAAGCGCGTTTATATATATACCCCCCCCCCCCCGAAGCGCCAACATAATTCGACGCGATGACGGCATTGAACCTGCGAAAATTTCGAAACACAAGCATCTTTGCAGAGAGCTATGACACGAGTGACTGATTTTGTAATTTTAAAATTATTGAAAAAAACGGAAAACATCATTATTTCCATGTCATTTGCGAACCATAAACAGCAAGAGTTAAAATCATTTGAGCGAATCTACTACCAATCCATATTTTCTGATGAAATTTTAATGCGAAGATTACGAGATACGTTTCAGATAGCGTCACATTTAATCCATAGTCCCATTTGCGTAAACTATAAAATCTAAATCTAATAAATATTGAAATATTAAACAAAACTTTTATTTTCCGTTTTCTATGAAGTATAGAAAGTATTGTATTTGTTTATTAAAAAATTCGACCGTGAGATTTTGATGAAAATCCACGTTTCGAACCTCCCTGAGCCAGAAAAAGACATTTTTGGAATTATGTCTGTCGCTCGGTCTCCCATCAGCGTACACGATAACTCAAGAATGCAACGAGCTAGAATCAAATTTGGTACATGGTCTTACACTATAATTGTTTTTACTTTCTCGTATACGAAAAAATACACAAAGAGAAAGTACTGTAATCGTCAAAAAAATTCGAACTCGATATTTTGATGAATCTCCCCGTTTTAAACGTCCCCGAGTCCGAAAAACACTATTTTGGAATTATGTCTGTCTGTAAACACGATAACTCAAAAACAGTTAAAGCTTAGAGGGACGAAATTTGGTATATGGGCTTTACACAAAATTAGTAGATTTCTATCAAATATTAAATAAAATCCGTCCGCGGGAAGTCTGTCTGGCTATCTGTCCGTGTTCATGTGAACACGATAACTCAAAATCCTAAATAGCTGAATGGATAAAATTTGATACACAGTTTTATCATCAGGAATGTAGGTCCATATCAAATTTCGGACCAAATCCGTCAACGCGCTGACTGTCTGTCGGTCTGTATAATCGCATGCTTGGGAACACGATAACTCCTAAACGCAACGACTTAGATAAATGAAATTTGGTATGTGGTCTTCTAACCCTAATTTTAGATCTGTGTCCAATTTTCGTTTCAATCGGTTAAAAAAATGCGTTCAAATTGCATATTCCATTTTCTTTAACTTACGAGGCCATATTGCGTATTACCGAGCGCTTGCGGCTATTCGTGACCTTCGTTTCGCCTTTGGTACGCACCGAGGGAAATTCGTGGCATTCTGGGTTACAGGAGGTTCGTAATTTTTATCCACGAGAGGGGGCGGGAAATGACACATTTTTGGGAAGTATACGAGAAAATGTAAGGAAGACCACTCCTGCTGGTTTTCTATGAGATTCTGGACTGAATGTCCAGAAGCAGAAAGTGCTTAAAAGTGCGACGTACGTCGCAGAACAAACGCGGTCTTTGCAGAACATTTCATCCTTAAAAAAGAGAGAAAAAAACCACGCACGCACACACACAAACAAACAAACAAACAAAAAAAAAAATTATCTCCATTAATGTCGCAGTATCTCACTTCAAAAGTCATTGACAGAATTGCAAATTCTGAATGTATGCCTTGGTTTTAAATAATTAATTTTAATATAATGTTTTGTCATTAATAAATATTCTACTGGTTAATTAGTATTTTTATATTTATTTTGCATTTTACTGTGGTTCTCCAAATTTGGACAAACTGCTTGCAAAACATTTATAAATGTTTGAGGTCATGTTGCAGAACACTGGATACAATTCTGCTCCTGGGCTGAATCCGTCAGTGGAAAATTTGTTCGTCCGTTCGTGTGCATGTGAACATGATAATTTAAAAACGCAACGAGCTTTGATAGATAAAATTTGCATACGTTTTTATTATCATACTTCTAGATCTATGTCAAATTTTGTACCAAATATGCCAAAGGGTTGATTGATTTTTTTTCCTCCAGAATTGTAGAAGTGTATCAAATTTAGTACCAGCTCTGTCAAATAATTGTCAGTCTCGCTATTGCTGTGTATGCGAATGCGATAACTCAGAAACGCATCAAGCTACATATATGAAATTTGATAAGCAATTCTGGAACAAAAAAAATATGCAATTCTGCTTCAAATGTTGAATCCAGTCTGTCAACGGGAAGATGTCCAAAATCCATACTAGATTGTCTTCACTATACGACGAGGCTAAATATAACCAGCGGGAGTGGCCTCCCCTAAACTTTCTCGCATACGACTAGTAATGTGGGGTGGGTAAATGCCCAGTGGGTAGGTAAATGTTTTGGGGTATATACCCGGATATTTACCCGCCTGGGCATTTTGAGAAAAAAAAATTATGAATGGTGATTTACAATGCAACATATAAAATATATCTATTCCCAAAAGCTTGATATTTTACAAAAAAAAAAAAGTGTCATTGACCCGCATTCCACACGCATAAACATAAAAATTGCGTAAGTTCGCAATTTTTATGCGCGCTAAGGGTACCACAACTAATAAGATTTTATTTAACGTTTTTGAGTACGAAATTTTATTATAGATATCCACACAAGATTTCACCACACCTCTGGTTAATCAAGGTCGTCCATCTGGAGAATGTCAGAACGAAGTTTCAATTCAGGGGGGATGCCATAATTTCCGAAGCGCGCGTTTGCCACTCGCTACTATTTCCTTAGTAGACCGCGACAGACAAGGCGAAAGGAAATCATACTGTAAACAACCGCTTGGCGGGAGATTACTGTCGCCAATACACAATAGCAATTTGAACCGAATATGCAATTTGAACGCTTTTTTTAAACCGATTGACACAAAAATTGGACACAAATCTAAAATTAAGGTTAAAAGGCCACATACAAAATTTCATTTATCTAAGTAATTTGCATTCAAAAGTATGCGATTATACAGACCCTTACAGACAGTCAATCCTTTGACGGATTTGGCCCAAAGTTTTATACGGACCTACATCCCTGATGATAAAACTGTGTACCAAATTTTATCCAAGTACCCATTCAAGTTTTTGAATTATAGTGTTCACATGAACGTGGACAGACAGACTTCCCGTAGACAGATTTTGTCCAAAATTTGATAGAAACCCACAAATTATGTGTAAAGATCACATACCGAATTTCATCCCAGTAGCTCTAATTGCCTTCGAGTTATCGTGTTCACAGACAGACGCAGAGACGTAATTCCAAAATTGTGTTTTTCAAACTCGGGGAAGTCTAAAACGTGGAGATTCGTCAAAATCTCAAGAGTTCGAATTTTTTGACGATTACAATACTTTATCTTTGTAATACTTTGTATACGAGAAAGTAAAAACGCGCCATACTGTGATAGTATACGAGAAAATCGAGGACAAAACACTCAAGCTGGTTAAAATGGAAGAAGAAAAAAATCACCTTTTAAAATAAAAGCAAACGGGTTAATAACGTCCAATGAAACAATTAACAAGATGAAATGAAATAATATTCCAATATAAAATAAATAATCAATAGAGCGAAAAATATCAGCTTATTTAAACGCATTCGATGACTGCCCGCAGATGGCCGCTGGTTCAATTATGGGAAAAAGGCAAGCACGCACATTTCGCCTTTTTTTTTTTTTTTTTCCTGTATCGCTCTAAAACTGCATCGAGATTTGCTTTCTTTACTTAAAATAAATAAGAAAAAAAATGAATAAAGGGAATCCAAGAGTGGACAGATATTATTTCAAAGGGGATGAATACAAATGTTTCTCTTTCCGTTTCCTCTTCACTTCCTGGCTTCTTCGTATTTATGCGATGGGTTATTTTGAACTGCGGTCAGAGACTACTTGGCACTGCATCCTCCTTCGCTCCGCGGAAACTTTAGAGTCGGTGGACAACAGTTCCGCAAAAAAAAACAAGGCCAATCTTTGGGATGATTGTATCTAACCATGCCCTACATAGATAGTTTAGCTTAATATCCAAGCCTTTTTCACAAATTTTTAAAAAATCAATACTGCTGTAACACGAGATACAAATTTTTTTCAAGATTATTTTACATCGTTGAGTGTAAAATCATATACCCAGGGGCGGCCCGAGGTCCGGGCAACTGCCCGTGACGTCAAAGTCCGGAATGGCGCCAAAGAGGGAGTGTGAAGAAAAAAATGGTATAATAAACTTGAGAAATAAAGTCCTATATTTTTACAATAAATTTATTGAATATATTATTTTTGCTCTCTCTTCAATGACCTCTATATAATCTTAAATATATCTGAAGTTTCAAAATTCTCATCATAGTAATATCAAGTCATATTTACAAGTAAAATATGCATATTTCTACGTAAACTTTTGTTTGATATTTAGAATACGGGCATTATAATTTTTTTTAAAAAAATACGTTGGATATGTGGGGGGGGGGGCCGCCATGTTGTTGCCTAACCCAGTTGGTAAAGCTACCTCGGGCCACTTTTGCATAAACCGAGTGGTAAGAATTCGAACATCCTCTTTCAAGTACAGGGTTATTCAAAACAACTGCCCTGAGTACAAATGGATATAACTTGTTTGTCAACAACGATAGGAAGGAAAATTTTGAACACAATGCAGGAGAAAGCTTAAGGTTTGATACGAGTACATAATAATTGCTCTATGCGACATCCTTTGGTCACAGAGCCAACATCTATACGGAAGTCCATTTCACACTAGACACTGTAAAGCATGTTCGTAGCCATTGATGCGTTTTCGATAACCATATGCAAAACATGCATGAGGCTATCTAAATCTTCTGAAATTACTTCTTGGGTCTTCATTTCATTGGGATGCGTCGCGGACTCTGTTTCAACGCCTCCTTTGGGTACAATAGTGAACTAACTGAAGGTACGCATAAAGGTTCACATGGTTTTTAAACGGACTACCGCATGAATGCTGCCCTTGTGAGCAAGGGCAATATTCATGCGGTTCACACCTGGCAATTATTATGTACACAAACTTTAAGTTTCCTTCTGTATTGTGCTCAATTTTTTTTCTTTCTATCGTTGTTTAAAAGTAAATTATAATCTGTAGAATTGTTCTGAATAATCATGTACTGTAAGTAAGAAAACTAGCTGTGCTGCGACTAATCCCATTTGGTTTAGCATAACTAGTCAAGTTCAGGCACCACGGACTCGTGACAAAGGAAAACCGACTGGCATCTCCTGTTAGTCAAAGAGACTCGGAGAGTTCCTAGGTTGTACCTGTAGAAGAACTTACGCCTGAACTGGACTGATTTAGCGCCTATACATGGGAGTAGGTAGCCCTCCCTGGGGACTTTCGGAAGGAACTGGCCCACGTTTGTTTCGATTGTAGAAAAACCTCCAAAAGCCAGCCCGACAGCAGCGAGCAATTATTTGCTAAATCGCAAATCGCTCTAGCAGTTTTTGAATAAGTAGAACTCTCAGCCTTCTTCCACCAAATCCCTCGACCGTGTGATGCCTTAACCCACTAGTTTATAAGATCACATCAACGCCAAATCGCGGTAGCAAGCATTTCCGAGAAAGGGGAAAGTAATGACACAAAAAAACGTTTCAAAAATAAACGATGGAAGAAGAAAGGCGAACAGTGCCCAATATAAACAAAATTGAATCGTATTCGTATAATTCATTCATAGGGGTGATGCATATTAATTACTTTATAAACCAAAGGCGCAATTTCTACAAAAATTGCCATGATGACCCATATGTCAATTTAACACTAAACATACTGACACTTCACCAATACATTGAAACTGCCAGCGGAAACGGTCAATTGACAGGTCGCGGTACGAATAAGTGTTAATTTATGCATGTAAAGTAAGAAAAAAAGGCGGGAGAAAAACATATATATATATATATACCAGATGTTTTCCCCCTTCATTCGTTTCCCAAAAATATAGCGCAACTGCTATGGTTCACATACTGAGGGAACTTTTCCTTTCGAAGGAAAAGAAAAGGATGCACAGAAAAAGCACTTTTTGATCTACACAAATTCTAAAGTCATTTTTCGATCAGATATTTAGAATTTTTGAATTACATCATGTAGTTCCTAAAATTTCATGGAAAACATACAAATGTAATCAAAGGGGTCATAAAGCAATGCTCTCAAGGACGACAATTTTCTTTAAAATTTAAACGGAGTAATGATTTTAATTTCGAACGATTGTTCTTATTTAAATTTAATAATATATTTTAAACTCCACTTTTATTAATGTGCTAAAAAGTAGACTTTTTTTTATTTTTTATTATCTACTTTATAATCTTTAAACCTCCGAGTGCCGAATTTTTTTTAAATCGCTAATTAGATACAAAGTTCGCAAACATGTTCAAATACGTTAGAAGGGAGCGAATAACTATTTATGTGCAAGGCTTCTTTTTTTAATATAATAAGATTCAATGCTGTAATAGCTTTAAGTAAACACATTAGCTTTCGAAAATCGCAGGATGCAGCAGAAAATCGATTTACTTCCTACCCGCGGAAATCGCGAGATAAGCAGTCAGAGGGTTAATATATAATTAATTAGTATAAACATTATGGATTCTTGAAATCAATTGTTTCTCAAATCCACTACCAGGTGACGGCAGTACAATAGAATCAAATTTTAATTAAAAGATTAACAGATTCGAAAAATATTAAAATGGTGTACTGACATCGAAAACACACAAGTGTAGAAAATTTCAGAACTCTAGCACAACAAGAAGCGAGTAAAAAATCAATTGCAAAATTCCATCTTTGTAAACATGAAACAAGTCAAGTTAAATAAAAGTGCATAAATATGTAAACTACTGTTTCATTGCGAGGTTTAGTGTTATAAGTCGGCAGTCTGGTGATTTTTTTCTGTTTATTTTGAAATATGTTTTCTTTTTCTCCATCAACCATCAACGAACAGTTTTCCTCACACGCGATCCTTGACTAATCGAAAAATTATCCAAGCGTTGTGTTATAGTGGATTTAAACAAATAAAAAGAAATCCCTTTCGCGAAGCCAAGGATACACAACCAGCAGTATAAAACAAATGAAGAATTAATTGTTGCTAATTAAATAAAACTAATTTTTAAAAAACTATAACAAATTTTAAGGCAAAAGAAAATCTACATAAAAATGTTAGTCACATTCATTTCTACATAAAAATCAAATTAAATTTATTATTATGTGATGCTGCAGGACAGAAGGCATCTATTCTAGGGTCTCCGAAAAAAAAACAATGAAATCAAATATGCGTAATAATAACATCTAGCACGTCGAAGTATTTGTACATAAATTATCTCTGTGTGTGCGTGCATGTCTACCATCCGTTTAAAAAACTGGTTTATACCCCATTAAATTAGTTTTCATAATTATTTAACAAAAAAAAAAAAACTTAAGAATATAAATGCAATATGTATATACTGTTTAAGTTTGAGAGAGTTGTTTAAATGTTGGTAACTCCCAAAATTCTGCTAAGCGACCAGTAATTTAAGACAACTTGTTTTGTGAAATCCTAAGATCATTCTTCCATATAGTTTTCTCGCATCTTCACCAATTTCCTGAAACTACAGATGCATGCAACAGTTAACGTCATACAAGCAGTTCAAGAATACTTATTCAACAAAATTTGGAACCTTTCCATTTTGAAAAGAGCAATTTTAAAAAGCACGATTGATGCAGTGACTAAATACAGCCCATTTCAAATCAACACAGACACTCCAACATAAAACAATATCATGGCCCCTTAAACAGCCTACAAAGACAGCTTTAAAATGAAGGGGGAGAAAGGGAGACGCTGTTATCTTTTTGACTGTTTGGTTAATTCATCACAATCACTATCACTTTTTTTGCAGTTTTACATAGTCGCTTTACAAGCAACACCACCTATCTCAATTTTTTGATATTTCAAAGAAGATTCAAATGAATTTTTCACAACCAAAAACGAATATTTAATTTTTTTTTTCTTCACGTCTGATTTGAACAAGTTAAAGATGAAAAAAAAAACAATTAAAACCACGCTTTCAATAACGCACTAGAAAGAAGAAAACTTTATCAAAAATATGGAGGTCAACTAAATCTTAAAAGCGTGAGACGCCGATACTTTAAATAAATTGGAATATTAATCACATTTATAATTAATTTTTAATGAAGGTTTAGAAATGTTCTTTATGATATTAACTGTGGCCTAACTTCCTTATCTTATTTTTTCCAGCGCCTCATGCTTTGACTATTTGGTTTTGACCTCCGTATTTTTAATAAAAAATTTATTTTCTACTTCATAGCAAGCTAAATAAAAGCGTGTTCTCAAAATTCATCTTTATTATTTCTCTTCTCATTTTCATTATTTTTTAAACTTTCTAGTCTTTAATATATTTCACGATTCATAATTAAAGATATTATGGGATCCTTTTTTTTTTTGTCAAATTCACAACCAGAAAGCGTCCATCTTAACCAACATTTAATTAAAATTAATCGACAACTGAGAGTCAAGTTTTGAAAATATTATAAACTGCATAGTCATCGAGAACACGCAAATGTATAAAATCTCAAAACACTAGTACATCAGGAAAGGACTGAAAAATCAATTATAAAATAAAAACAGGACAAAACGTGTAAAAAGGAGAAGGGACCGAAAAAGTCCCTCTAAACACCTTTTTATTTCTCGAGGAAGAGAAAAAAAAAAGTACTAGACTCTGTAATTAAGAAAATTAATAAACCCAGAAATTCTAAATAGAGACGGAAAAAGCCAATCTAAACACTTTTTTTTACTTCTTGAGGAAAGAAAAAAAAAGTGCTAGAAAATTTTGTAATTAATGAAATATTCTTTCATGAAACGTATGCTTATTTTTTTTAAAGAAAATTAGCAAACCCAGAAATTATAAATACAGTAGAACTCCAAGTACCCGAATTAAATGAGGATCGGGCAGATTCGGATATGCGGAATTCGGATGACTGGAGGAAGATAAAAAATTAAGTAAAACTATCGTCAGGCTTAGAAATAAATTTAATTCATGAAATTAACAAACACAAGGTACAGAAAACTGTAAATATTGTACGATTTATATAAAAAAAGGAACCACATATTAAATTATGTATGGACGTTAATAACACACATATGCATTAAAATTACGCACAGAATTACAAATGCGGATAATTGGTTTCGGATAATTAAAAGTTCTACTGTAATTAATGTTTTTTTATCCGATTCGTAGGGAAAAAAATGCTTCCAAAATTCCTGTCAACTAAAACTAATACTTAAATAGCATATCTCTTATCAAAGCATTGAAATATCCTTTAAGCGTAAGATTTTAAAAATGGAGTTCATTTAAAAAAAAATCTAATAAAAGAATGTAAACAGCAAAATGTTATCTTCCAGAAGATAACGTTAGGAAACAAAGAAAAAATGTAATGAAGTAGCAAAATGGGAATTAGACAACGTTTCATGAAAACGTTTACAACTATCAAAATACAATATCTCATACTGACAGCGATGTTTTAATCCATGATCTCTACCTAATAATGCACAGATTTACGGTAAATGAAACTTCATTTGATACACTTATGTCGTTCTTTTTATGATATGTTTTAGAATAGAAATTTTAATAATTATATTTGTTTAGCAGAATCTGGCAAATACACCGGTTTTTAATGTTTCCAGGATCCCACAATTCTCGAGAGACCTATTGTTTAAAAAGCCCTTGTCAGCAAGAAATAGGGGGGGGGGGGCGGCATAAAATCTAAAATGAAATTTTTTTTTGGTCCATAAACTTTGTGGATGAAGGCGGGGGACTGCAAAAGCATCCTCTTTAACTTAATACTCTTACTTTTGTTTTATATGTATTATGTGAATTCGTTGAAATTTGACATTAAGCTAATAATTCAAACTTAACGCATCGCTTTAGAGCTTATTTGAAAAAATATTTTTAATTGGTGGCAATAGTAAATATATAAAAAAAGATATGGTAACATTACAAATTTTATAATATTTTATTATACCATTTATGAAAGCAATAGACTTAAAAATTTAAATAGTTATTTAACCATGTACGATACAAAGTAACAATTAAAGAAAAAAAAATCTTCATAGGAATTTTCCTTTCATCCGTGTTTTATTCATTTATTTATTTTGTATTTTATTTTTTTTTCCCTCAACAGTAATCCTGCATATACATTTTCCTCCTCCCGATCAATTGCAAATTTTGAATGAAATGCTTTTTCGTATTCATGAAAACACATACAAAAAAGGAGATTTCAAAAAAAAAAAAAAAAAAAAACATAGCAGCGCACGCGTTGAACTTAAAAAGAAAAAGTATTGATGCAGCTTCTAGGACCGGTTCCAGCACACAGAAAGAAGAAAAATCATCAGAATAACTACGCTTTTCGCGGAATTAAACTGCTTGACATTTTCAGAACGAGTTGCTTTACGCATAATAAATAAAAGGAACGGGATACTAATCACATAAAGTTTACGATGCAAGTTTTAAGATTTCAATGATAGCTCGATTCAACTTCGTTTTCTTTCAATGGCGAAGCAGCAGATTTAAAAATGCCACATAAGAGTCAATTAGGTACGATAGAGGGTGGGATGGAAACGCAATTTTTCCGACAGCGAATATACAGTGGACGAAAAAGAAGTTGTGTGTGAATTCCACTAATTTTTTTAGTCGACTTTTCAAGAGATCATTAAAAAATATAAATTTAATAAGGAAAAAAAATTGCATCCCTGTTTAGTTCGGAGAGTAAAATTGCTGAAAATTCTTACAGCTAAAAATTAATAGAAACTTTTAAATTCAGCCTCATATTTTTTCCAGGAATAAGATAAAATGTATTACAGCACATAAATGTTGGCAAAGCTTTCAATGGCTGAAATGTCATCTTAATAACATAGTCCGGTAATTTTACTCTGTACAAAGTAAACTGAAGTTAGCAACAAAATTAATGCAATCACACCTTGATTCTAGCTGAAAAAACACAAGGGGTATAAACCGTTCGTCATTCCATTTTTTAAATGAAAATCTTGGTTTTTATTAACCCGTGTCTTTTCAGACCATCTTCACTTACGATAATGGCTGATATCCAATTTTGGAAATTAGATTTTTAACAATTCTATCTAATTCCCTTTGAACTGAATGCATAACTATTATGTTTCCGATTACTTTAGATCAAATAGGATATAAAATTTTAATTAAGAAGTAACAAAACCTTATGCTGGTGGTTTTATATCTTCCGCCAGTAAAGATTGTAAAAGTTTAATGAAGAATCTAAATTTTCTAATTTGATCACGGAAACATGCTGGCAACCACGAAACAAAACTTTAAAAAATAAGACAGCCGAATCTAAAATCTCGGAACACTCACCTTTCCAAGAAGCAACACCAAAGAAATTAAACTAATAACAAAAATCAGGAAAATGTTTCTAAACCCACCTTTCCTTGCATTAAAACTTGGTTATTAGAGAATACCATAGATCCGATCGGGAATAAACAGATTCGTTTCTGTAACTCTAAGGCAGGAGGGAATGTGGGGGGATACAATGAAGACAAACTGACTGCTAACCGCAAAAAATAATAAAAGAATATATAAAGTGCGTGTAGCCGTATCCATAATCACTACGGGGGGGGGGGGAATATTCAATGAAAAACCACCGTATCATCCAAGAAAACAGAAAAATTGATAGACCTCATGGGAATTCCGAGAGCGCGTCACTCATGTGTTTACCAAAGACAGGAAACGCCAAGGGAGAAAAATAGATTGTTCCATTAGATAAGGAGCCACACATTCACCAAAATAAAAGCGGCTTGAAAATAATCGCAGCAGTCTCGAATAAAGTAACTTTCCTTGTTGAAACAAGGTAGCTAAGTGGCACACACACAAACTCTTAAAAGAGATTATGCACATAATTTTAAAAGTGGTCTACTGGCAAAAACATTGAACTGATTAATCCATGGACAGAAACATATGGAGAAAGCATGGAACAAGTAATAGTTGCATCACTATCTATGTGATACTATCAATTTGCGACTACACCATTGATAATACCGAACTAACGAACTTTTATCATTACTAAAAATCTGGTTAAATTAACCAAGCGAAACAGTATTAACCACTTCCACAACTGCCAAAACTTCTGAAGTTTAGAGTTAAATGGGCATACTTTCGGATCGAAGATTTAGACGACGCGATATTTTCAAATCTAATTTCGAAAACTGAATTTCTGAAAATAAAGATAACCGCGTGGAAAATTAGGCAAAACATCTTGCGTTCACATTGAAAAATCGTTACAGTTTAACAAATCTCAATAAAAATAGATTTAAAAAAAGCGGGAGTAGCCGTTCAATTTTCATTCGAAACACTTCGAATATACTTCAAAGCACTTTTCACTCATTGCATAATTCAATTGCATTCGGCATAATACCCAGGGGTGTAGTGGAGGCGGAACACCGTACCGGCACTGCTTTTTTTAAGATAAATAATAACAGAAAATTGTGAAAATGTCCTCAAAACACCGCGATTTTTGTCACCCAAGTTAGAGCGTCCCGGTACTGCTTTTAAAGCGTCCCAGCAACTGTTTATTTTGCGACTGCACCACTGATAATACCGAACTAAAACTTTATTTCGAATTACATTTATTATATTCATCATGTTAAAATATAAAAGCTGCTTGAATAACTACACGTTTATTTGACAGTAAACAACTTTATAAAGTTTCAAGTTTGCTACCTATCATTTTTTCCATTAGTTCCGGAAATCGATGCATTACGTGTAACGCCATCATGGCTCAAAAGTTCGAATTAATCACTCCTCATAACAAATGTATGTCTTCTAAGCGATTCATATGATAAATGTATATTAAAATTAAAGCGTAGAATTAATCAGCGTAAAATGAGCAAGTTTACAATAAACCACTATGCAACAGACAACGTTCTATTATTTTGCATATGAAAGCGACACATTACGTGCCGTGCCATCATGGCTGAAGAATTCAAATCATCACGGCTGAAGAATTCAAATTCATCATAGCCAACACCAAACACGTGTGTAACAAGTCTTCCGCGATTTTTCAAATGCCTATTTTTTTATATATATGTAAATTAAAGCGTCGACTGTAATCAGCGTCAAATGTTAAAGCTTATTTATAGCCCAGTGTTCAACAATACAAAGTTCTAATATTTTGCATATGAAATAGACCCATTACGTGCCGTGACATCATGGCCGAAAAGTTCATATTCATCATACCTTGTATCAAACACGTGCACGTCTTAAAAGAAATTTCACATGCTAATTCTTTTATAAAATTAAAGCGTCAAATGAGCAAGTTTACTCATAACCTGCTATGCAACAATACAAAGTTTATTATTTTGCATACGATCATCCAGAAAGAAAACGCGCTAATTTCTGAACCAAGTCTTCCATTTTCGATCTTTCTTCGCGTCTACACGGATTAACTGACACGCAAGGAAGGAAAGACAACATTGTATCCAAAACTTCACAGCACCATGGACTTCCTTAATTTATATCGATCCACACCTCGGCAGAAAACAGTCGCTCGAGCCACAAAAGTGCAGTCACTCGGATTACCTGTCGTAGGGAACCAACTCATCGATTCGGATGTGCCGTCAAGGATGCAGCAACATCCAGTAGTAGAAGACGTCCATTTGAATTCTCTCGATTATTTGGCTAATTAAGAAAAGGAACGTTCTCCTTAGCAAGAAAAAGAATGCCTGGATCGAACAAGCAACGAGTTTTGGAGACCATGCGCAATGCCATTGCAGACGCGCCGACATTTGTTCCGCCGTCTGAGAAAGGAAGGGGGATGGGGGGAGTCAAAATTCAAAAATGCGTAACCGGATGATGAGAATCAGAACGCAACAAAAATAAAAAAAGAAAAGAGTAGAGGAGAAAGGAAACACAAAAAGGGAGAAAAGCACCGATTCTCCTCTGGAGCCACTGGCTGTGTTTCCCGCTCGATAATGCTCTTCTATAAAAGCCAGCCTCTTCCGAATTGTTCGCGACGAAAACGAGAAAAATCTCTCTCGATTTCGCTCTTTTTTTTCTTGCTCAGGCGATCAAAAATCCTTTGCTCAAATTAGGTTAGGCGCGTTTTAATTTACAGTTTCAAAGCACTACTGCTGCAAGGAATCATTATTCTGCACCACTAAATCACCAGCAATATATTTGCAGATTGTAAAGAGAACTGCTTTTCAGTTCAGGGAGGATCTTTTAAGTTCGGTCAATCAGAGATTCTTACGCAGTTTCCCAACTTTATCGCCATCCAGTGACATTCAAAATTCTGTTCTTCCATTTGACAAAATTCATTTTGAACTTTTAGTAAACATCTTGCAAACAAATCTTGACATCCAAATTACAAATTCCTCATCAAGCACAATATAATATAGTTCTCTCTTTTTTTAAATTTATTTCGGTTGTATTTTCCGAAA
Organism: Araneus ventricosus; assembly: GCA_013235015.1. Taxonomy (NCBI): domain Eukaryota; kingdom Metazoa; phylum Arthropoda; class Arachnida; order Araneae; family Araneidae; genus Araneus; species Araneus ventricosus. The sequence continues at coordinate 125,166 of BGPR01001601.1, read as the reverse complement.
GTGTCATCAATTATCCTGGGGTGGGATAGGGGAGAATCATTAGTATCGACAAGACTAGACTATGAAACATTCAAGTTAAAAAGCAAACATGCAAGAGGGAGTTATATCAACCAATACCATGACGCTATAAAAATGCAAAGGAATCAATTCATGCTCACGTGATACACGTCAAGTGCAAAATTTAATTTTTGAACCCATTTCGCATCTTCCAAGAGGGAAAAAAAATGTGACGTCATGCAATTAGATGACATGAACAGTTATGCTTGTCATGCAAGTTACGTCGCGTGAATTGATTCCATTAAGGGAAGCTAAATATGCATGATTTAACGTTTCGCCAGTAAGTAAATAAAATATGAAGGCAATTTAATGATTTCTTTTTTAATTTTATTTACTTTTTCCAAGCTATCAAACAGCAGAATGAAGAATCCCTTTAACTTTATCTGTACTTCCTTTTTAAATTGAATTTTACGGGGCAGGTGCGAGTTAAAATTTATTTCCTGTTCAATTTCTGGTAGGTTGTTTATTATTCATGAATGCCCAAACCGGCAAGTACGAAATCCATCTTCCGTTGGCCTCTATTGGAAGTATGGTCGTCGCCGAAATGATCGACGACCCGATAAGTAAAAAAAACCGCGTTTTTACCCTTAAAATAGTGTAGCAATTTATGAAGGCGTACATTGAGCGAACTAAAATCACCCGAGCTTTCTGGCAAAGTTTCAGGGTCACATGATTTGACAAAATTCCTGAAATAAACAAGGATGTAGTTCTTGTTCCGGTGTTGATTGAGCATAAAGAGTTGTTTTCTGCGCATGCAAGAAATCATTTTCACTTTGTTTTAAGTTACTTAAAATGAAAAAGGAAAAAAAAAGATAAATAAAAAGCTCCAACGTAGAATACATTAAGATATTGTTCGCTCAATGCATGTGACGCTTGGCAAAAGTTCAATTTGTTTTTCAGCGTAAAAAAATAAATAAAGATTAGTTATCAAATTTTGCCATAGTTCTTTGTAAGGTAATTTTATTGTTTCAAATAAACGATACGGTGAGCTTTTATAAAACTTATCCAAGTGTGATGTCAAGAGTTGATTATCATTTTCTGATTTACGAAAAATGACGATATTATTCTTTCAAGTGTACGGATATAATGTTGTTACGAATCAAAGAAAACAATGGGCCGTCGAAATCTGCATTACGTAAGGTGTCAAGATTTGTGTATTGAAAAGACAGACAAATGTCCCAATGTTTTTTTAAAACAGCTTTCCGTATCACATGGTCAAGCACTAAGAAGAATGATTCTGCTTATTAATTTATATTCTTTATATTTAAAAGTACATTTACTTGGTGAATTGCTCTTAAAATACCAGCGCATCTCATAAAATCCTTTTTTTTTTCTATTTACTTTTGAAACAAAAAGCATCAATGAACCGTTATGTTTTAATATTCACAAATCCGAATTCCACTTCCTCTAAATAGATTTTTTTAAACTTAATAAATTGCAGTCTTTTAATGCAAATGTTTTCATTTAAAATACGCCCTCCATCCAACTTTCCTTTTCCTCCGAATTAAGAAGAGGATCAAGTCAAATTTGGGAACACTAGGTTTAAATAGTTGGCCATGCATATTTTAATTATTAGTTTGTGTGCGTTTAAAATTTTTAAAAATGGCAAATTAGGACGGCACATTCGCTTTTATTTTCTAGCTTCCCGAACAAGCTTATTTACAGGTACGAAAATTTTTGTAATGTCACTTGTATGTGTGAAAGAAGAAATGATGCAATGAGAATTAATGGGAAAAATCATTACCGTTTGCTCCATATGGCAAAAGACAGTTTAGAAAGAAACGGTCAACACCCTTTGGCAATATATTATGATTTCGACTTGGTGTCAAAGACACAAAGGATGATAGCTGTATTGTTAAGTTCAATATGCAATACAAGGACAATGAGTTTGGTTTCGTATGTTTTGAAACATTTCGAAATAAATAAATAATGAATTCCTCGATTGTTAGATAATCGGACTTTTATTCTGAATAAGAAAAAAAAAAACTGCAAATCGGACAACTAAAGTTATACAAAGGTAGTAAATAAGTAAAACTCACAACACTTATTTCAACTTTGACACGCACACACGCTGCAGTTCTTTAGATTCACTTATTTAAAACTAACCGTCGTTAACTTTTTTGCTTGCGCATTAACCTTTACAGATAATGGAAACTAGTTTCTCTACTAATACCACATGTTAACCGTTTTATCATGGCAATTACTGCACAATTCGATGAAAAGATTAACACAAAAAGGAAGCATCTTATTTATTCTTTCTAAATCTTTCAATTTACAGGTCTTGAGATCTGTTCGCACATAAAATTACTGTCTCGCATCTATAGTTTCTTTCTTGTTTTTGTTTCCTTTCAAAATTGCATAAATAATGAATGTCTATACTGTATTGCTTTAAAAATAAAATTCCACAGGCACAGCCCTAATGAATAATTAAGGCGCATTAATTGCCATGCCAGTTTCTTTTTAGAAATAGTGGGGTCATGGAGGTCGAGGGCCTTCGAGTTCCCGTACTCCACAAGAAAACCTCCCAACTCCAAGTTTACTAATTTTAATAGTAGACTGCCATAAATCATATCTCTACTTGAAAGCTCACCAGCCTGTCATAGTTTAAAATTATAAATATAGTTGAAGTAATGAGCAGCTCCAGGAGAATTTTTAACAAAATTCATACCATACAAACGTGCGCTGTTGCATTAATCAACTATAGTTCGTTTCAATATCCCGAGACTAGCATTTTAGGACGATTTTACACCGGAAAGGGGTGTCAGGGAATGAGTAAGATGATCGCATTTCCGGAGTTTTGTTAGACCACGCTTAGTAAAATGTAAACATCTCCCCCCTCCATTCTTCACTTTCCCCCAATTTTGGTGAAAATAACTCCGACTGGGGCATGCGCAAAAGCGCGGAGACTTTCGGAATCCGAGAATATACGAGATTGTCACAACATAACACTTTTAAATGTTTAAAACACATTTTCAATGCACATGTAGCAATTTTTATATTTGGGTGTCATCCTTATTTCAAGAATCCGGTAACTAGGGTCTGCAACTCATTTTCCGAAATTTCGCGATGTTTTCCACCTACATTCTACCAAAAGGAGCTGAATGAAGAATGTTTCACTGAAACAGCTCCTCGTATCATATCCGAGTAGGCAACTAAACAAAAAAAAAGAGCGGGAAAAGGGAACTCTCAATTTTCATTTCCTTTTTCGAAAACACGACTGATACATATCAAAGGAAATCTGAGGATTTCAATTACATGCCATTGTTTTATAAAAATTGTGATAAAGCATGCGTTACATCGAAGTAATAAATTTAATTTGCACGTTCTTGGAAAACTACGTTTTCAGCTAAGGGGATGTATACACCAAAAGTTCATTTTCACTCATTAAGCATATCACAACTAAAAAAATTATAGCTAATATTTAACTCCATTACTTAACGGTGGGTCTGTTTGCTTCAGCATTTTATTCCTTGGAAGAAGCGGGGTAAGTGTTCATAAACAATTCAACGTTTCATTAAAAACTCATTTTTCCAGAGTAACATTTGCACACTGCACACAAAACTGCAGGAAAATAAAATGTCAATAAACAAATTGACAAAATTTTATGTTTTAACATGCATCTTTATTCACCAAACTACTTTGAAAAATTCAAGTGGGAAAACTGTCGATGAAAACTCTCCATTTAAACATTAAACTCTGGTCGGTAAATTTTAATGCTCCAAAAGCCATTGTTTCAGTTTATAGTAAAATCTGTGCTCCCATACCATATAGCGCTGACTTGCATTTACTCTTTTTTTTTTCCTTCTCTTGTACCACACATAAGTAAATAAACAGTTTATCTTTTGCTTCAAGAAGGTGTAGTTGTACAGTATACTAGATGTTGTACGGCATAACTTCCTTAAAACCCGGTGTAAGAACCTTTTGACATAAAATACATAATGAGATCTTCTCCCTACCGTAAAGAGCCACATTAGTTCTGTATTTTAAATTGTTTTTTCCACGAAAAAATGAAAATGTTTTCGATTTTTATAAAACAAAAAGACTTTAGATTTGCAAGCAAATGATCGTTATAAATTGCCTGGTATCAAAAATATTGCTATCACAACTAAAATACATATATGTAGTACCCCAAGCAAGAAAGAACTACACATCGTCCTAATCATAAAACTAAGATGGTTTAAATCAGAACTATATTGCCCAATTCTAAATTTTGGATCACGACTCTTACGAGTCAGTGAACTGATAGGTAGACTTTTCAGATCTGCCATCTGCAGAAGAAACATATGGTAACAATATTTCTCTCCGCCGATATTTCTCTTAAGTGCAACTTATCAATTTTAGTACAGAAGGCAAACTAAATACCTATTGATTCAATTATCATATTTAAATGAGAAAAAAAAATCATGATCGCAATAAAACCTTTTAAATGAAGGACAAAATATTTTAAGAGTAGGAAAACACTCGCGTGTCTAAATTCGATAACGTTCATAGAAAGTGAACCTTAGTTTTCGAGTAGAATGAGAAAGTTTTTCCCTCTCTATACCCTTTTTTTTTTTCGGGGTAATTTATTCAAAATAACTTAATATTTAATCATCATAAATTTCCTGGTAAAATCCTAACTCGCTTCATAATTCAACGATACCCACATATAGAATATAATAAAAGAACTCAGACTACATAATCTGGCGAATCGAACCATTCTTTCTCTCTACATCTTTCTTATATTCCCCCCCCCCCCCCCCCACACACACACACTCACTTAGCGGTGCTCATGCTTCAAAAGCTATCTCTCACTTCGTAAAAATAGCTAGCAAAGAAACTGCTGCACTGGATTATTATTTTTAAAAAAACAATGGAGATAACCATTTCGAAGTGTGCGAAAGTTGGACCAAAAATAATTTCCCCATTAACGAACCAAGTGAAATAACTTCGATATGTTTATGTTTAGTATTAAAGTTGTATTCACTAAACACTCGGTTTAAAAACGCTTGGACTTCCAAATAAATTATTTGATTCTATATTTAATTTAGTTTGGTAATCAAATGCAGGAGAATGTACTTGAGAAATGGGAGATTACCAAGGATGCTATTATTCTTTCACCTTTAGTGGCACTCAAAAAAAAATCTATGGAGGGTCGAGATGAACTTAAATAACTATATATCCGCCAAATCATCATTAAGGAATCTACAGAGATGACGAGTAGAATACAAAAGAGGAAAGTCTCAAAAGAAGTGCTTAACGTCAACTTAGACTGTATAATACAAATTTTAAAAAATCATATTGACTATCATTTCATTTTGAACGATACAACGAAATTCTTGCGTGGGTTTATTCATTCAAAGTTTTTTTCCCTCTCTCTATTCTTTTCTATCATAGTAGTAGTTAAAATTACAAGAAAAACCAGCGAGAGTGATCTTTCCTAAACTTTCTCGTATACTCCCTAACACGGGTGGAAAAAAATAAGCCAAACAGCAGTAAAACGTGCCAAGCGGTCGCGACATTTTCTTTTTCGCGTCATAGTATGGCAAAGAAAACCAAATATGTAATTGGAACGGCTTTTTTTCAACCTCTACAATTAAGATTAGAAGATCACATGCAAAAATAATTTTACAAATATATTTTTTTTATTCGTTACAAATAATACAAGTGTTCATGGGTATTCAGCAAATTCTAACCACTATATAATTAAATATAACTATTCCAAGATACAAATTTAATAAATATAAATTTGTGTACAACCCCTCATCTTTTAGCGCCAAAATACTGCGCGTTGTTATGCCAATATCTTTCTGAATACTAATGATATTGAAATGAATTTCTTTATATAAGTTACCCTATATATCTGGCTTTAAAGCTGTGAATGAAAAATTACACTATGTTTCGCGCATGCGCAGTAAAACATTTACTAAAAATGCACATAATTCCTGTAATATTCAAAAAAAATTTCCAAATTTTTAGAAAATGCTTCTCTAACATATTGTCACTTTTTCTGCAAGTTTTGTATAATATAACAGAAAACTCTGCATGTTATAAGCAAAAAAACAGGCGGGAAAAGTTGGGATTTTTTTAAGAAAACCTTTATATCTTCCCAAATATTTGTGCTGAGTTTACGAAAATTCTTGTAAACATTATGCACATTAAACATAACCACTTCTGAAAGTTTCATCTTGTTATCAGTATTCTGTGAAGCGGGATGGACCAAAAACGTTTTTGTCTTCATCAGTTTGCAGACGGTCCCCTAATTCCCCTCAGGATCGAATGTTCAATGTAAAATGTGAGTTGCAGTCTATTCTTCACATGGTCGAAGTTTAAAGGCGGTCAGTTAATCCTTTCCGGAGAAATTCTAAAGGTGAAAATCTGAAAGTGACCGGATACTTTTAGCCATATAGTGTATTTCTTTGCCTTTCATATTTAGCTGGCGGTGTAATGAATTTTAAATTGTATTTTTTTTTATTTCTTATTTATTTATTTATTTTTGGATTAACGGTACTCTGAACTGTTTTCCTACAATTCAAATATCATTGTCGAGAGGAAAAAGAAACGGGCAAACTCAATAATATACATATTTCTGTTTTGATTTCGCTTTTAAAACTTTCACTTATGTAATTGTATGTGGGCTTTTTTTTATTATTATTTTGTTGAAGTCCTGATTCGACGGGCAACGCCGTGCGCGTACAGCTAGTACAAAATAAAACTAAACGGAAATTAAATATAACCTCTTTTCGAGAAATAGAATTTGGCAGTGAGCCAAGACAGAAGCGGGGGGGATAAAGAAACACGCGTTATCGGCGGTTTTTTTTTTTTCCCTGCACCGTAGAATGGTGACGACAGCGAAAATGCAATTTGAACGTCTTTTTTTTTTAACGGATTGAAACAAAAATTTGACACAAATCTGCAATTAAGGTTAGAAGGCCACACACCAAATTTCATCAATTTAAGTCTTTTTGTTAAGAAGTTATTGCATCCAAATTATGCGATTATACTGACAGACAGACAACCCTTTAACGGATTTGGTCCAAAATTTGATGCAGACCTACATTCACGATGATAAAACTGTGTACCAAATTTTATTCAAGTTTTTGAGTTATAGTGTTCATATGAACGTAGACAGACAGACTTCCTGTAGACGGATTTTGTCCAAAATTTGATAGAAACCTACAAATTATGTGTAAAGATTCACATACTGAATTTCATCCCCGTAGCTCTAATAGCCTTTGAGTCATTGTGTTCACAGACAGACACAGAGACATAAATCCAAAATTGTGTTTTTCAAAATTGGGGAAGTCTAAAACGTGGAGATATAAATTTAATAATATAATTTCAATATAAATTTATATAACAATACAATTATTCATTCACATTGAGTTATTGTTATAAAAAATGTGCAGCAAATATTTTATTCAAACTAAAAATTGCCTTATTGTATACAAAAGTTGCATAACCTTCAAGACACATCTGCATATAGCATTTCAAAAGAGAAAATTACAGCATAAATTGTGAGGGAAATGAAAATATGTTACTGACTATCTGCTTTTTTCATTGGATTATCCAGCTATATTAAGGAAAAATGTATCTAGTATATATTTTTGATAAAAATCTATTTTGGTATCTAGTCAAGTGCATCCTTTATTTAATTTTTTAAACTTGAAAACATGAACATTAACAATTCTATTATACTAACTACAAATGGTGCGAGAAAAACATTTATCAACGAAGCTCACATCATGATCTAATCTGCATTTCCCAGCTTTAAATTTTTTTTTTTTAATTTCGAAACTGAAAACTGTTTTAACAATGCCAGCTAGATGTTATTAGAAAAAATTATTATATTTGCATGCTTTTTTCAGCTACTCTTTCTTGTATTCATGCTTAATTTGTACCTCCTTCGTATTCATAAAATATTTTTTTTTATAACATAGAATCGATCAATTTGATGCATGCATTTCAAAAGATTTACAGGGTGTCCTAGTAATTCCAGGGATATTACCTCTGCAATTACATCCAATAATAAGATTGTGCCTGATTTCCGACTCTTGGCAGTGTTCACGACCACATGTTCCATGCAGGATATTGTTAGAATCAGTGTGTTTTATCACCCCCTAACATTTGGGCCATGAATTCTGAGGCACCATGCACATAGTTAAACTTTGTAAAGAGTGCACTGTTTAATTTAACAACTTTTGTAAAATTATAATGTCGGACTCTGAGTTTACTCAAACTATATATAATTTCTTTACATCCAATATGTCTTGTATTTTATTTTCAATGCTATGATATACTTTAATGAATCAAAACAAGCAGACCAGCAACATATTTTCCATCTAACTGCAGATACAGGATATCATGGCCACATTTATGTGTTTTGTAGATCCTCAAGGGATTTTTTTTTTTCTTTTTTGGTTGTTTGAAAAAGAATTCCCCACAAATAAAAATTTTGAAAAAATTTTAATAAATCTCAAAACACATCAGTCAACACTATATACTTTATAAATCAACTTTTAACCAATATTTACTAAGAATTTCAAACTAGGCATTTGTTATAAGCAAAACCAGATTAGGATTAAGCTCAGTAAGGGCCCTTAGACAATGCAAGTCTCGGGTCCCTTTCCAAAAGCAGATATTTTTATTGATTTTAATATAATATCTATATAAGCATATTTAAAGTCACATATATTACAACAAATTAAAATAGCAAAGCATTAAAATTGCAGCTTCCCTTCAAAAGAGTTGGTTTCAATATCTTGAATATAAAAAATTTTAATTAAAACTATTTTTTAAAAAATTACAAAGCTTCTTAATGCATTCAAAATATTCAAATACAAAGTTTGCCAAGGCTGCTGAGTCAGTCAGCTAACTGAGAATAATGTTCTGAAGGTTAAACAATATTTGATTTTAATATGGATTATTATATTTGAGAAGAAAAGTAGATCACCTTCAAAACACTTCAAAAAAATTTTAAGCCCCCCACCCCAAGTTTTGGGGTCAATTGGCAGTTGCCTACTTTGCCTATTTGATAATTTGGTCCCAATTAGAAACAATCTTCCTTAAATTGCTCATTATAAGACTATTGAAACTTTACTTGGATCTAAACTGCATGTACAGTTAACAGTCTGTTATGCAAAATAAAAGAACATAAAAGCCAATAAAGCAAAGACCAAAACTCCAACTAAGTATAATAGCTCATTAGATGCCACACAGAATTTCAGATAAAGAAAGTTTAAAGTACTTTTCAAAAAAAAAGCAATATAGTACATCTCTTCCCAAAATGAACTCCTTTGGGATTTACCTAATATAAAAAACACTTAAACTAAGAATCAAATTAAAGATATAATTATTTGGTTCTTTCTGTTACTAAAATGTGTCTTTCCCACAATTCTGGTGATTGTAAAATCAAAATAAATGCAAATTTAATTCAATGAAGATATTCTATAGAATTAAATAACCAGCCAACACATTTCTAGATCAAAACAAATATATTATCAACAAATACACAACATTTGATAAAATGACAAAACACCCCAAATAATTAAAGATTAAATTTGCTTAATGAAACTTCTTTCATCATCTGCTTATTCAATTTTTCACTGATAATCTGTTTTCTTTTGACTGATGAACAGATTATCAATAACTGGTCATCTGTTCCATGATTTTCCTACTTGCATGCAAATAAATACAGGTCACAAATTTTTTCCTCCCCCCCCCCCCCCCCAAGTGGAAAGCAGTAAAGAAAAAATTCTTAGAATAAAGAGATCACAGCTTATGACTAATAATCCTAGCTTTAAAAGGTTGACTAATCAGATTTTCTTTTTATTTTATTTCATATCAGATTAGACTAGTGATTGCTATAAGCATATCATCTATGAAAAATAAAAAAAAAACATAGAAATAATGCATAAATAATGACTGATAATGCATGCAAATCATAGAAATAACATTATTGCATACTTGCTGATAAGACATTTTCTAAATATCACAGAAATTTATTTTATTCCATTTATTTGCATAAATGATAAAAAGCAAGTCTTGACTAATTTTAAAAGGACCTCTTTCTATATAAGGAAATGTCAAGAACTAAAAAATATTTAGAAACAAAATTTTGTGTTCAACCCTCTCTTAATTCAATTATAGAAATGTTCATTTTTATATGCATATGAATTTTTAATTGATCCACCAAGTTTAAAATAAATAGCTACAGAGAAAATAGACATAGCTACAGACCATTACAATAAAATAGCTTAATTATCTTTTAGAAATAAAATAGTGCATTTAAAACTAATTACAGCAATCAAAATTGTGTTGAAACAAGTATGACTAGATTGAAGATAAACACATCTGATGTTACAGAGGTTTTATGTTAGTTTAGTTAGTTACTTTTTTAAATATTTTAGCATATCAGGCAAGAAATATTCTAAAATTACCAAATTCTATTAGATAATATACATAAAATAATATTTTTGTTCCTAAGAATAAATGTAGAGAAAATATCCAAGATAAAAAAAAAAATCTAATAAATTAGGTGCAATCTTCTTTTGCTTTGAATCTTGCAAGGAAATTCAAAACAAGAACAAATTATCTATGCTATTGAACAATTTACTGCAAAATCAACACAAATAATGCTAGCAACAGTTCAAGATAACTACATAACAGATAAACTAGGTTTGAAAGATAAAACAACAATTTTGTTAAAAAAAAATTAAGATAAAGAGAAGGAACATCACTACAGTATTTTTTTTTTCTTAAGAATAAATGCAAAATAAAAATATTTATGATAAAAGTGGCTAATAAATTAGTTGTAGACTTCTTTGGCTTTGAATTGTTCCAAGATATTCAATCAAGAATAAATCTTGATGGTTACAGAACATTTTACAACAAAATCAACACTATTTTCATGGAGGAAAGGATTACCTAATACTGTTGGCAACAGTTCAAGATAACTACATAACAGAACAACTGATTTCAAGAGATAAAATGCCAACAATTTTAAAAAAAATGAAGAAAAGATAAGAGAAGCAATATCACATATAACAATTAAAATTGTTTACTTCCACTGAATTTTTTATCAACAAAATTTATATTTCCACAGTTCGTTTTGACTAACACCAAACATACTTAACACAACAGATCTTTGAACAGAATGTACATTGTTTTCATGTTTTATATTGTTTTTTATTATTATTCTATATGAATCACATAAAATTTTTCCTTAAGAAATTCAAGTGTATAAAATTAAATTGAGGAAATAACTGCATAAATAATAATAAAAATATATTGAAAATTTCTTTACTTGCCATGTTTTGATTTGAAAAATCTTCATAAATTCAGAAATTTTTGAATGTCACACCAATTAAATTAACTATTTATTTACAAATTTTAAAAATTAAATACTTGCAATGCAACTCATTTCGACAAGGGAAATTACTACATATACAGGAAAAAGTATCAAGTAATAATAATAACTATTTGCTTTTCCTAGAAAGGAATGTGAAATCAGCCATTTTTTTTTTATATTAGGCAGTACACAAGTTTGAAAGATATCCAATTTCTAGAATAATAGTCTACAGCATGCTTTTAAAATACTTTTTTAAATAATTATTTTTTACTTCCCTAAACTTAAAAACAGTTTGCTCTTCCAGTGCATAAATTCCAATTAGAACTTAAATTATATGCATTTTTATATTTCTTTAAATAACTCAAAAAAGTATGCTGAAAATCCTTGTCTAATTATAAACTTCTTTTGCAATTTCACACAGCATTGAATACACAAATTTAAAAAAAAGTGAAAATTAAAAATAAAAATTCATAATTTTACTACTGACTAATATTTTTTAAGAGGAAAGCAAAGCAACATGTCAATAAATTTTGTGTTTTTCACTTCTTTCAATGATAGTTTCATTTTTATCAAATATTTGACACAGGAATAATTTACAGGAAACAGCGTATCTTACACATTTTTCATAGCTAACCAGTCTATTTACTGGTTCAAAGAGTCGACAATACAACCACAGCTTGACAAGCAAATGTAGCACAACAATGCTGAATGTGTATTAAGTGTCAGAAATTTAACAGTTTCTTTAACTAGTAAAGAAAATATTCAGGAAAAAAAGTGAAAAACTGGTCAAAAATGCAAAACTCTCCTCACTCGATACTTCCAAAATTTAAATAAAACTTCATTTAAACCAATTTTAATTAGTAAAATGCCAATACAACAAGGATTACATTTAACAGTCTGTATATAATAATGTATAAACAAAAAAAATTAATTTGACTGAACTCAATAATAATTGGCAGAAAACACCAGAATTATCTTATTTTTATTGACTGTTTTTCTATTCAGGTTATCAAAGAGAGTGATATTAATTAATAATGCTTTTACAAAGAATCATCTTATTTCTGCTAAACTGTAAAAGAAAAGTTTATAAAACTAACTACATACATGTTGATCTGTTTCAGCATAAAAATAAAATATCATAATTTCGCAAATTTCCATTAATTCTAATGCTTTATGGTTGATTTTGTTCATACTTTCGATAGAAGAATCCAGTTTTATAATGCATACAGATTTATGGAATACATGAAATTTGGTCTTTATACTTCAAAATGATGGATTTTCCAAAATATTATTTAATTAAGAAACTATGCACAAATGAATTTATTTCATAAAAATGTATGCAGGATAATGCAAAATTAAAATTATTCATGGATATGAAATGATAAAAGTACTTTTTATGTGTTAACTAGACCAATAATGAAAGCGGATAATTTCACTCTGATACAAAGTCAACCATAAATATCATAAGTACAGTATTAAGTCTTTATTACAATATAAAAGTTTTATACAGTTATAGGCAGTAGCATTTTTTTAAAAAAACGAATGTAGTAGCACTTCATAGTAAGAAATAACTAACACAATTAAAGAATAACCAAATGGAATTCGCTTTATAATATATGATAATGCAATTTCAAATTGGACACCGTTCTACACCGGGTTTATGACCCTTAAAAAGTAATAATTACTAGCGTGTCATCAATCAAAAAATGTCAACATGTTAATAAGCCAAAATATTAAGACCTATATTATGCAAGTAACCTTTAAAAAAAATCCGATATTTTTGGAGGCAAATTTATAAACAAAGTTTGGTGGATGCTTATAGCAATTTAGCTTTGATGAGATGAAACTAGTATGCACAAAGGTTTACATTTGTATCTTTTCGAATAGTTCTGTTTAAAATATGTCAGAAGGAACAAATAAATTTAGGTAATGCACAAAAATTGGAAACAAATAGCTTTTAATAATAATAGAACACTACTAAGTACATTATTTGTTTCCTGCTAAACTAGGTAATTCTACGAACTGCTGCAGATTTTTAAAGAGACGATAAGACTCTTTTCTTTATTATATGAAATCAAGACAACTGTTTTCCATTGGGAATTCCCTATAGATTTCATAAGAAATAATTTGTCTTAATAAACTAGCATTCAACTAAGAAAACAAATACAATCGTCCTACATTAAGAGAGTAAATAAATAAAGGTCCCGTCTTCTGCCCCCTTCCCTCTCCCAGAATATCACGCCGCGACACTTCACTCACCGCTGCTTACTTCCCACGCCAACGCAAGTTGCAGACCGCGTCAGAATATAACACCGCGACCTGATCCAATCTTCGATATTACAATGATATTAACTAGCTGAATATAATAGAAAAGAACTTACTTTATCACAATCGTGCTTTATTTAAAATATTCCAAGGTCAGGAGGTCAGTGACACACAACACTATGAATATTACTCTCGTAAATCAAGTAGAACTTGCGTTTTGATAATCTTTTTCCCCTTCTAGGAAGTCTTTAACAGAAAACTATCAATTCGTCACCAAATCTGCTATTCCGACTCAAGATGTCCAGCGTCTTCAATTCGAGACCAACCGCATGAGGGGTTTAGAAGACAACTCTAATGTTTAATAACAATGATCCGAAATCGTTGTCGTTAAGTGATCAGCGGTGGAAGATGTGTAGAAATGGCGACGATCAGAGAAAGACCGGACAAGTGAGTCGTGATAGGACAGATTGAGCCAACCACTAACGGTTCTTTCTGGCGGAGTTCTCTGTGGCAGAGTCGATTTCAGACGTAGGAGGAAAGGTAGAAGTGCTTGCCTCTTATTGTTCGACGAGTATACATATTTACAAAATGACTGATTGTTCTTTACTCGCCCGTGATGAGCAGAATTTGGCGGGATTTTGGAATTTTGGTGGAAGGGATGAAATTTTCTAATTATTGCAGAAATATTTTAACTTTTTCATTATTTAATTTTAAAATCTGATTTAATAAGTAGTTTTTACATGTTTTTAGTTCCTCAAAAAAATTGATTAATTTTAAAAACTAGTTTTGAATTAATATAATTCGATTACTGGAATGCAAAATAAATAAAAACTGATGAATTAGAAACGTGAAAAGGCTATTCTTTAAAGAGAAGCCCGTGTTAATTTCATCCTCTAATACTCAGATACACAATGCTCTAAAATTCAATATGAATATCTTACTTTGTTTCTGAACGTCAAAAAATATAGTACTGAGAAGACACTCTGCTTATTAGAATGATAAAAAGCATATCAATCAAAGTTATAAAATGCAAAATTCGGAAATTGAGGATACGCTTTCTAACAACATCAGTTTGGTGATATTTTTTTGTTTCTTAATTACTCTACACGTGATTTTAGTAAGTGACATAATAAAAGAGAGTAAATGGTGCTGCGACAAATTCGGTGCTAATAGACACAAAAAGTTAAAATTGACAAAAAAATATATATACCATTTAATCATTTACGTACGAAAAAGACACAATATTTGCTTCTCGCATGCTTTCACGATATAACTCGTTCTGTATTTAGCTTCGTCATATAAAGAATCGAGTATGCATTTTCGAAAAGTACTTCTCTCCTTAGACAGATTGGGTCCAAAATGTGCTACAAATCTAAAATTTTTATGGCATGACCATATACCGAATTTCATTTATATACAGGAATGGCGCTAGAGTTTGCCTGACGGAGGGGCCCGATTTGCCCGACAGGGGGGCACGGTCTCCCCGACAAGGGGGCACGGTCTCCCCGACAAGGGGGCACGGTCTCCCCGACAAGGGGGCACGACCTGCTGCATGGGATGACGAGTGCAATGAAATTGGTCTCAAATTTTTGCCAGATTACCATTTATCAACTACATTTGAATAGCCCGTACAAAACTTTTCCCCGACGGGATACAAAATTTTCCCCGGTGGGGGAGCACAGCATCCCCGACAGAGGGGGCCCCTGTCCCCCCCAGTCCCCCCTCTGGCTCCACCTCTGTTTATATAGCTTGTTACCTTTTTGAGGTATCACTTTCATACATGCACAAATAGACAGACCGACTTTGGGGATATTTGGTCAAAAATTTGACAGAAATCTACAAGTCTGGTGGTAAAAATCACCGGCCAAATTTCATCCATCTAGCATGCTTCATTTTTGAGTTATCATGTGCACAAGCAGAGCCGGTTCGAACGTTGCGAGCGTACTAGGCCCCGCGTTTTCTGTAGGCCACTGACTGATTTTGTAAAATTGATGAAAATATAATGTATTGATTTATTTAACGAAATCAAAATTTGTCGTCGAGTTTTGCCTTCTAGAACACAATATTACAATATTTATTTCAAAATAATTTATCTGCACTGGATAAAAACTTTGTTACTGATCTGAAAATTATATTGACATTTACCAGTTACCATTGCAGCTTCAGAGAGATCTTTCTTACAATAGAAAATAATTAAACATTACCTAAAATCTAGCATTAATCCAGAACGATTTACCTCCTTAGTAAATCTATCGAATACGAATTAACCAAAAAAAACTATTTTATGATATTATTAAAGAATTTGCTATAAAGCATGTAAGAAAATGAAACCAAAACAACGTATTATAAACTTATTCTCGATTTTTTTTTGTGTGTGATTGAAATATTAACTTTATTAAAAATAATTTTAATTATTTATCATTTTTACGTTCTAAACCAAATTGTGCAATATAATAAATAGTAAAAGGCAATTAATTATTTTGCTGTAGGAAATTTGTTTCAAGGCCCAGCAAATCAACTTTGCACCGGGTCCCGCTTTTGTTTAGGTCGGCTCTGTGAACAAGGACGGACAGTCTTGCCAGTAAACGGATTTCGTCCAATATTTGGTAGATATCTACAATTTTGGGGGAAAGACCACATACCAAATTCAGTCTTATTACGTTTTTGAGTTATCAAATTTACAGACAAACCGACAGAGAGGCATAATTCTAAAAATGTTTTTTTCGGATTCAGGGAGGTCTAAAATGAGGAGATTCATCAAAATCTACAGGGCGATTTTTTTGATAATTATAATACCTTCTCTTGGTATACTTCGTATATGAGACAGTAAAGAGGAAACATTTCGGAAAATAATCAGGAATGTAAAAATCCTATTTTGAAACTTTCGAATTAAAGTAATTTTCACTTCCACTAATAAATTCGAAATAAATGAATCTTAAATAAATTATTTTGGAAGTTTAGACCATATCTTATACGACATTACTTAATTTTAATCTTTCAACTTAAAACATGTCCAGCATCAAGTTTGAAAATGATTAGGGGCTTACATGAAGCTATTATATAGCAGCAAAACACAGCATAAAATGCAAAAACTTTTTTTTAAAGAATGACATCAGTATCAGAATATCGATACATTAAAAAGTAATTTCGTAAAAGAAATCGAAGGTTTTATTTAGGACTAAACATATTTCAACGCCCTCACCATTTGAAGTATACTCAGAATAATTATGATGAGCTCACTGCTTATAGCTTTAAAATACACTTCTCAGATCCACTACGAAATTATAAGTAAGTGCACAAGGAAATTTGTAATTCAGTTGTTAAAATCGATTCAGGAACAGAAAGAAAGGAAAATGAGTGTGCAAAGTAATTTTACAACAATGTAAAAAACTATTGAATAAAATGATACTTGATAAATTATTACCACGCCAACTGGACTGGAAAGAAATTATCAAAACAACAGACGGAACAGAATATTATTTCATTATCCTTTCTTTTTTAAACTAATAATCATACTCCACGTGGACTTAATTTTGTGACGACAGATTCCTTGACTTCGACGTTAAAAATGTAATTAAATATTTATTGAAAATTCAATATCTTTTTTTATCTTATTATATATTCTGACTTCCCTGGAAAGTTTTATATTTAATCAAGAATTTAACCATGAGTCTTGCACTTTTTATTTTACTTCACTGGTTTCATATGTATAAAAGTTGAATTTTGTAATCGATATTTGTTGAAATTTTGTACAGTTACGTATTCTTGATGACAATGCACTATTTTAACATTTTCAGAACTTAATTATCTGTTAATCGATTAATTTAATGAAATTTCGATTCCATACACGTGGCACCACCTAGTAGTAAATTTTAGAAAAAATAGTTTCTATATTCCATAATATTTATAATTATGAATTATAAATTGAAGATTAAAAATTTTTAAAAATCTGCATTTTACTCCACTAATAAAAGTGTGTTTTTAAAAGCTTTTCTTATTAAATTTATTTAAATTGTGAAGAGGGTGTGTTTCTTCATTTTTGGGAGACACCGTGGACCTATTTTTAAAATAAACAATACTTGTTAGTAGTCTGTACGAAAATTAATAATGTAGCATTATAAAAGCCCATAAAAAAAGTGATATGCAAGGTTGTTCCAAGAAGTTCTTGCGTTTGACATTTTTTAACTTAAAATTTTCTAATTAAAAGGTTGAGTTACTAATTTACTCTTAAACAATTTTTGAAAGGTTACGTCATTCTGGAAAACAATTAAAAGTAAATTATATTCTCTAAATTTTATGGTGAAATAAAGAAATCCGTCAAAAATGTTTAACTTCCCTAGACGAAAATACTATATGATCAAAAGTATCCGGACACTTTCAGATTTACACATTTTTACGGATTTCTCTATAAAGGCTCGAATAACTGCAATTGAACTTAAACCATATGATGAAATGACATTTTACAGTGAAGATTCGGTCACGAGGGTATTTAGGGGACCGAACAGAAATTGCTGAAGAAGAAAAAGGATTTCAGCTCAACCCGTTTCACAGAAAGCTGATAATGATTTGTAGCCTTCATCAACGGTTTTGTTTTCTGTGCACAATACTTACATATATTTTAGTAAAAAATAGCGTGCATATCTGGAAGATATAAAGGTTTTCTTAAAAAATCCCAAATTTTTCCTCATGTTTTTTGTTTATAACATGCAGAGTTTTACATCAAATTACACGAAACTTACAGAATACTCGAAAATATATTAAACGGGCATTTTATTAAAATATGAAGTAAATACTTTGAATATAAGAGGGAAATGAGTATTTGCAGTCAATAATTTTTTACTGCGCATGTGCGAGAAGTAGCGTAATTTTTCTTTCACAACTTCAAAGTCAGATATAGTATAGGGCAATTTATAAAAAAAAATCCAGTCGAATACCATTAAGATTTAGAAAGATACCGGCATTGCAGTGTGAAGAATTTCTGCTTCTCTCAAAAAGAAACAAAATGATGAGGGATTTTCCACAAAATGATTTTTTAAACTTGAATTAATAATTTTAAAGAATTATAAAGGTCGAATATGCTGAATACCCATACATACTTATAAATAAAATACATAATTTAAATTACAGTTCGACGATTACTATTAGAAGATTCAAGTTTTAAAATATCAAATTTGTGGAAAAAATCTTTATCATTTTGTTTCTTTTAAAGATAAATAGAAATTTCGCTCGCTGCAATGCCGATCTCTTTCTAAATCTTAATGGTATTCAACTGGAATTTTTTATATAAATCGCTCTATATATCTAGCTTTTAAGTTGTGAAAGGAAAATTACACTACATCTCACACATGCGCAGTAAAAAATTATTTACTACAAATACTCATTCTCCTCTAATATTCAAAGGATTCATTTCAAATTTTAATACAAAGCTTCTCTAACATATTGTCGAGTACTCTGTAAGTTTCGTATAATTTGAATGAAAACTCTGCATTTTATAAGCAAAAAACATGCGGGGAAATTTGGGATTTTTTAAGAAAACCTTTATATCTTCTAGAATATACGTGCTATTTTTAAGTGAATGCATGTAAGTGATGAGCATATTAAGCATAACCATTGATGAAATTTGCAAATCATTATCAGCTTTCTGTGAAACGGGGCGAGCTGAAATCCATTTTTTGTCTCCATCAACTTCTGTTCGGTCCCCTAAATGCCCTCGTGACCGAACCTTCACTGTAAAATGTGAGTTCAATCTTATTCAGCACATGGCCTGAATTCAAGTGCAGTTCCTAGAGCCTTTCTGGAGAAAGTCGAAAAAATGTGTATATCCGGAAGTGTCCGGATACTTTTGATCATAGTGTAGTTTGAGGCTGCAATTAATAAAATGAATCTACATTTGCTTCATAAATGCTACTTCGCTTGCTATAAAATGAATTCCTCATGTACTGACTGACCATCTACCAAAGACGGAATTAAAAGTTTTATCTGACAGGCGTTTACACAAATAGCTGCTTGTTTCTTCCGTGTCCATGGTACTTAGCTAACACTCCCATTCCACCGATATGTTCTTTAGTAAATGCATACATAAATATATAAAATATACAATCCTTGTTAAATCATAATTATTTCCCTTTTTTAATATTATCATTATTTATATTTAATAACCATGTCTTAAACATTAGTATTAATTTAATGTTATGATTACCAGTTAATAATTGCCAGTTTTCGAATGTTTACAGACCTGCCAGTACAATATCTTTAAAAATGCAGGTACCTCAATTTCAATGACATTCGGTGGCGTAGCGATGGGGCTGAGAAAAAGGTATAGATGCCCCGAGGGCCAATCTTAAGCCGATCATTCACGACCGCTCCACCTAGCTCAAATCCATCCATTACCAGTCCCTCCGATCCCTCCCCCACCTTCTCCGATTTCCTCGGTGAACTACACACCCCAAGTCTCTGCCCCCTACAAGTACCTACTTCCGCGGAAATTTATGACCCGGCAGTTCAATTGCTGTGATGGATATTGGAACATGTTGGATATCCAACCTTCCGCTCCACATTGTTCCAATTCTGGCTGGCTTTTCGCATTGACGATGAGTTTTGGCGTGGAGTGGTCTTGAATGTCCAGCCTTAGGCCCCTTTCACACTTACCGGTTTCGAACGGCTGGCACAAAAACCATCTGGGTTTAGTTCTGGAGGTGGTAAACTGAAGAAGTGAATGGTCCTTTCAAACTAGATGGTAGACGATTTGTTGCCGGCCGGTCGATCTGATACAGCCGACTCCACAACTGAAAACCAGTCTGTTTCTTACCGGCCCGGTCGAAGTCGGCAAGTCTGAAAGGAGCCTTAGGGGGTGCCATACAGACAAAACATCAGAGCATTTATGCCACTTTTAAAAGTCAAATGTGATGAAGGGGGTGAAAAATAGTACCAAGCACAGTAGGGATGGGAAAACCCTACCGGTGTTTCGTTTTTTTTTTTGTTTCGGTTAACCGGTTTTTTTTCGGTTATTTTTTTGTCCTGGTTGTAACCGGTTATTTTTTTTAATCCAATAACCGGGTAAAAAGGCCGGATAGGAAGATAGGTTCGATTAGACTAAAATTTACCAAGTTATGAAGATTTGAATTTCATCATCTTAAGCCAATCAACGACAACCGCTTCCTCGAGGCGTCTGTTGGTTGGCGAATTACTGAAACAGTCTTTATGAACTGATAAATATTGTCAAATGGATTGATTTCCTGAAAAAACAATATTAATAAGAAATTTTGCCTACAAAGGGCAATTTTTTTTATATATGAAAAAAAGAAAACCGGTTATTTTCGAAATAACCGCCATCCCTAATGCACAGGACGCCATTTTCCTTTGTTAAACCACTGATGGCCGATTGGGAGCGAAAAATTTATCTAATTCCCCGGGCGCCACTTACCCTCGCTACGCCACTACTGACATTGACCTTCAAGTCGGGTCACACTTGAATCCCTCCAATGAGGTACTTAACAAATCATTATAATTTTGAGTCATTATATATACTTTTACACTACAATTAAATTAGCAGTATAAAAATATTAATTAAGTAATTATTAAACTATAATATTATAAATTTATATTTAATTTTTTTAAGTAAATACACAAATCGGCTAAATCTCACGGGCCGTGAGGGATGTGAAGGACGTAAAGTATCCTCGACTGCTAATTACTAAAGAGGCTGTTCGCACGTTTTTTAGATGATTTTGTTTCGCTGTAAGAAAAAATTAAGTGAGTGAGAAAATTTATTTTCAGAACAGTTACATTTTTGAAAATATAAGTGATTTTCTGCTCTTACCTAAAAGTTTTGTTTACATGCAAAATGGCGCTTTTAAAGAAGCGATAGATGGAAGGCTGCGTTTTGCTCCTTCCGATGAGAACTATTAAGTTATTCAAAGACGCTGTGAAAGCCATTGTTTTTCGATATCTAGGCCGCGATAGGTAATAGTGTTAATAAGAAAGGAGGATCGTCCAAGTCTGGCTTCAAGTGGAAAAATTGTTCCAAATACGTATCCAAGGGGAAAACGCAGTTCTTCGGATATTGCAAAGGTGAGATCTTTAATGTTAAAAGAAAATCCTCAAAGTCAAAGGTTTGTTGTAAACTCATTAAAATGTTCTGTGTCAACTGTAAACAAAGTTATTATCACTGATTTTAATCTCAAAAGGCCAAAAATGCAATGTTTATTGTCTTTCTCCATGTCATATCGCTGAACGCAGAACACGCTGCAGAATTCCTTATGAAAAGAATTTATCCGGATAAAAATGGAAAAATGTTGTAACAATAGATGAAACTTATGGCTATTTAAATTACTGTGAAAAATCAATTTATTATCATCAAAGAGGAGAAAAAAAATCTTAAAACCTGGTTCAAAGAATCTAAAGAAAGTTTTTCTAAGGAATTTATGATTGTTGCTGCTTTTTCACATAATGACAAAATAAAAGTAAAGAGAGTAGAGAAAAATGTTAAGATCAACTCCACATACTATCAGGAACATATTTTATCGCTTTGATAAAATATGTTCCATCCAGAAATATATCCATATGATCAAATATGAAATACCATCTCTTTACCCACTATGCTATTAATCAGTAGAACTGTATCAAAACAAAGCAAGCAGCCACACATCACAATCCATAGCTAATTTCCTGGAAAAAATAGAACAAGAAATGGGTATTAAGATTATAGCCTTCACTGATATCTCTTCTAAATCTCCTGATTGTATCACTCATAGATTTTTGCGTTTTTAGACTTTTAAAAAAGAACATTACCTAAACGTCGATCTGCAACCCTTTCTGGGCTTTGGAAAGCTGTTCAAGAGGAATGGGACAAAATACCTCTTCTATTACTACAAAAGGCATTATTGTCATGGAAGTTACGATGTAAAAAAATTGTTAAGAATAAGGTTTATTAAATTGAACTTTTAAGACAAAAAATTATCTAAAATAATTCTGCAAATACCATAAAAATCGTTTATAAAATATGCGAACAGTCTCCGTATTTGTAAGAATTTCAAATTATACTTTTGCTCCTATCCTGACATTCGAAGCATCTTTTCAGCTATGCATCTGAATACATCTTCCATTTAAAGATTATTCTAAAATATTACGACAGTTAATTGATATTAAATGATACGGATATAATTTCAAAGAATTATTGACCTTGATAGTGTTCCTCCCATTAAATATTGCCTTGGTCATAAATCATCTACTGTGTCTATTAACTTCCAATGATCTCTCAGGAAGACTATCTGAGAGACCAGTAATTATTATTTACAAATAATCCAAATAGAATATCGTTTAATGTTCTTGTTAATCTATTCACTAGAGCTGCGACACGATGTTCCAAAGATTGTTTCGAAAAATACTTAACATATTTAATAATATTTTCTTGAATTTATACAGGGAACTTGGATAATTCGAAGCTAATGAGACTACGTTAAGAATTCGACTTATCTAAAAATTCGAATTCAGAAAAACTGGGCCTAAAAATGAACGCAGCAAGAGAAAACGACAATTTTTTAAATTAAAAATGGCAATGAAGATTTATTTTTGCATTTAACAGTGTTAATAAATAAAACAGAATAGATTTGAAAGTAATAATTTTGATGAATAAGTAAGTAATTATAATAAATATACAGTGTACTATACTTTGAATAAAACGATAAAACTTGAAAATAAACAGTGTAATTCAGGCTTAACGTATTCAAAGCATTTAAAAAAAGTGAGACATTTTTGATTGAATACATTACCACGTAAAATAAAACAGATACCGCGGATACAAAGGTATGGACGTTTAACTAACAAAAAGAATTCAGAAATAAACTTTTTTTTTTTTTACAATTTTTAGTTTTGTGTTCGACTTAATCAAAATAGATTCGAATTATACACGATATTTTATCATTATTATGTTCATAAAAGAATCAAGGCACTAGAGAAAAAAATTCGAATTACAAAATTTCGAATTAACTAAGTTCCGATGTAATAGTCTCCGAGAAAGAAACACAATCTCCTTATAGTTGCGCAATTCTATATTTTACCTTCTTAATTGGTAACAATATTAACTGTAAATAGTAACTGTGATTCAGATCTTCCTGGTTTAGAATTTCTTGATAGTTTGCCTTTTACGTCTTCGACTAAAGTTAATATTGGATACTTAGCTTTTCTTCAGGCGCATCGTAAGATAAATAAAAGAATATTGATTTTCCCTATGAATCATTTTTTTCTGTGAGTATACAAATAACTTGGGTCGAAATTCATGTCCGGTGATTCCAAACAACTTAGGATCAATAAATAATTCTAATTCTTTTCCTTCTTATGGGCACCTAGAGACACAATACTTTTTTTATAATTTATATTGATTTTTAAAAAAGTTCTCGTCGTGCGCTTCCACTTAGCTTATGATCGTCCAAATCCCATCAGTTTACAAAGTAGTTTGTGATTTGTACTTTTCTAAATCGAGGTGACTATTACAGCCAGCAAAACATGCAGTTACCCGCAGTTTTTCAAGCAAATCAATTTTGTCTTTGTGAAACAAATGGACCGTCGCACATTTTTGCGTTGATGGCACTTTCATTCCTCCCCCCCCCCCTTCCCTAGCTAATTTGCTGACAGATATCAGATAAAATCCTATCAATATATAAAGTAGTTTGTGATCTGTACTTTTCTAAATAAAGGTGACTGTTCATACCCGTAAAGTATGCAACAGTCAGATTTATTTCAAGCGAATCAATTTTCTTTTAGCTGTTAACCAAAGGGGCTGTCTAACATTTTTGCGCAGATTTTTTCCAAGCTATTTTTCTGACAGATTTAAGATAATAATTTTACAAAACTTTTAAATGAAAGTGTGTGTGGCAAAAACAAACCCATTCAAAGACCCCTTTCGTACTTAGCTTCAATATTCAAGTTTTTTCAAGACTTTTTTTGGGAAAAGGATACAATTAATGCCTTTTTCTTTCTCGTATACGAAGTATGCAGAGAGAATACCATGGTAATCGTTACGTCTTTGGAATTTTGTCTATTAGTTCCACGATAACTCAAAAACGTAAAAAGATAGAAATATGATATTTGGTACGTGGTCTTTACTCTGCTCTGTAGATTTCAATTAAAGTTTGAATGAAATCTTTCAACAGGAAGTCTATCTGTCCGTCCGCATGTATGGGAACACAACGCAAAAACGTAAAAAACTAGAAAGATGATATTTGGTACTTGATCTTTAATCTGTAGATTTCTATTAAAGTTTGGATGAAATCAATAGGAAGTCTATCTGTCCGTCCGTATGTATGGGAATACGATAACGCAAAAACGTAAAAAGCTAGAAAGATGATATTTGGTGCTTGTCTTTATTCTAATCTGTAGATTTCTATTAAAGTTTGGATGAAATCAACAGGAAGTCTATCTGTCCGTCTGCATGTATGGGAACACGATAACGCAAAAACGTAACAAGCTAGATGGATGCAATTTGGTTTATAGCTTTATCACCAGACTTGTAGATTTGTGTCAAATTTTGGACCAAATCCTCCAAAGGGTTGACTCTCTGTCGGTCTGTGTATCCATGTGTACGTGAATGTGATAACTCAAAAACGCAACAAGCTGCAGAAAGGAAATTTGATTTGTGGTCTTGACACCAATATTGTAAATCTATATCAAATTATGGGCCCAATCAGTTAAAGGGAAAATATGGAAAATGCATACTCCATTTTCTTCACTACAATCAGAAACAATAGCGTAGCTGAAGGGGGCGGTTCGCCCCGGGCAGCATTTCGAAAGGGGCGGAAAAATTAGACACGTAGAAAAACAATTTTATGACTAAAAAAAGCAGCGACACTAGCTCAATCACTCTGTACACGAATAAATGACGTAATTGATTCGTGTATTTCGCCTTTTGTCGGTAAATTGCCGATATATGAAAGAAACACTGTTGGTGGACGCGCGATTTCGCAACCTGTCTACAAATATTGAGGCAGTTGAACTGCGAATTACGTAACTAATAAAATATTTTTTAACCTGGAATTCATTATTATTGTTTTGAGGTTGTAACCTGTAAAGGAATTGTGGCAAAAGTTGCAGCTACGCTATTGCTAAGAAACTGATCTCAGAACTCACCATATTGTGTAAGTAAGTATACACGAAAGTCAAAGGGAGAATACTTCCACTGCTTTATTAACATAAACATGCAACATTTTTTATTCGAGGAATATGAGAAAGCATACTACACTGGCGTACGAAGTTAAAGGTAGATTCATGAAATTAAACTAATTATTTAGTTATTAGATTGAAGATATAATGTTTCATTAACTGTAAGTACAGTTTATAGATAAAAGGCTATTTCAACCACTTGTGGACATTTTAAAAGTTTCAATACTGGAAAGTAAAAATGTGAACTTTTTTTTTTAGTTCCTCGAATAGCTAAAACGGACGAATATTGGCTTGGCTTGGAATTTACAAAGTGGTCCTGTACATTTTGAGGCACTCTTTCCCATTTCTCCAAAAGAGCAGTCTGCAATTCTCGAATTTTCAGAGGTGGCCTTGGACGAGAAGCAACCCTTCTCCCTAAAGTGTTCCATACGTGTTATATTGAATTCGTGTCGGTTGGTCATGTTGGCCACTCCATGCACTCGATACCCTGCTCCAAAAGCTAATGTCCACCAACACGAGCTCTGTGATATTGAGCATTGTCGCCCATTAAAATGAACTTATCTCTGGTGACTCCAGCATACTCAAGAACCTCTTCTTTTAATCTTCTACCCATCAAATTATCGAAGGAGTACAATCACCAAACATCTCGAAGATTCAAGCGCATTAATTCGAACTCCTACGTGAATAAAGTATACGTTATGCGGACTCTATGCGGCAACAATTTATTCTTTTTTGTTTGTTTGTATTCCTTGCCACTACTCCCTGAGATTTAATTTTATCTATTTTATATTTATTGTCTTTATATAGATAAAACTACTAATATATTTTTATATTAAAATTGTTTCCCTTTTTTAATGAATTTTGTTTAATTAAATTTGTGTTACATTAATTTAATGATTATTAGACAAAGGTGGAACCTGGATTATGATAACAATGCTTAAAATACTCTATCTATTCAAAAAAGCACTACTTTAAACAACTGAAGCTTCATTATATACACAGTGAATTTTTAAAACTCTAGCGACAATCGTGTAAGCAGACAGACATTCCGAGTTATACTTCGTCACATCAAATAATTAAAAATTAAATAATTTAAAAATGTGTTTATTTTTTCTGAAACATAAAATCAGTATATGTAATTTAATTTTAAATAATCTTTACGATTTCCGATATTATTTATTTAATTGTATCCAATGGATAGAAAACAAGACCAACTGACTTTCGTGCTGCAATTACTACCATTCTCAATGGGATCACTAATTGCGAACAGGTAAGTTCTAGAAACATATATTTAGTAATCCGAAAAAATCTCTTATCCGGCATCGACGAGATTCCATCGCTGCCGATTAAAGCGGGACATTCACCGCTGTTCCACTCTGCGATTTTTGGAACACAGGAAGGCATAACCTTTCGTCAATGTGAAATCCCGATGAAAATTGGTGCAGATAGATAGCGCTGTTGGAATTCAAACGAATTTGATATCCATTGGAATGGAAGACCATAAAAATGAAATATTATTCTTCGAGACGGCGATAAATCACCCGTGTATGTGTGGAGAGCATTGGGGAGAGGGCAAGTACCTGGGAGTCAGTCTGGGACTTTGAACCTTCTTAAACAAGGGTTCTCAAATCAAACTTTGGAGCCTCCGTGAATGACCTATGCCAAATCTATCTACTTGAATGGGTGAGAAAAAAAACCTCTCTTTGGGTCAAATGGTGTAGTGCAGTGTTGTCGTGAATGCCCGGCTTAAGAGAGATTCCACTGTACGTAACACTTACAATAAAGCATTTCGTTTGCATAAAAACTCTGTCTGCAGGAAGTCTGTCTGTCTGTTTGTGTGCATGTGACCACGGTAATTCAAAAATGCAACTAGCTTGATGGATGAAATTTGGCATTGTTTTGACATCAGAAGTCAAAGGGAAGAGGTACAAAATGCATACTCGATATTCTTCACAATGCTACGAAATTTAATGCAAAAGACGCTGTAATGGGTTAGTCTAGGGGGAAACACACCTACTGCTTTAATGCTTTTAATAGTTCATTCATATTAACTAACGCTGTGATATTTTCAAATTAATGCTTGTAATATAAAAGGTAAGTGTTGAAGAATTTCGGAAATATTTGGCTAAAATACTGATACTTCGTTCACCGACTGGAAAATCAAAGTAAATCCGAGTAAATGTCCGTGCCTTTTGTTCACAAAAAAGCGAATAATGCCCATTTTAAACCCCATCCAAATATTTGGTCAGTCCGTCCCTTTCGTATCTGAATACAAATACTTAGGTTTAATGTTGGACGCAAAATTATCATTTCACTCCCACATCCAAAAAGCACTTAATAAAGCCAAAACCCCGAGTTTTACCATCGGAAGGTTAATTGCTCGAAAGAATAAATTAGCAATTAAGCACAAGCTTCTGCTCTACAAAGCAATTCTTAGACCATTCTGCTATATGGCTCTCATTCAAAAACCTGCGTAAATTGCAAGTATTTTAAAATCAACAGCTCATGAGGATAGTTGATGCTCCTTGGTACATCAGACTCAAGGTCATTCATAATGACCTCAAAATTGACCCTGTTTCGGATTTTATGAAAATTATTTCCAAAAAATTCTGTGAAAAATTCACAACGAACTGTTGCAATTACTACCATATGACCCAGCCGTTCCGAGTTCTCGAAAGAGACCCAGATCGATGCTGAACTGCAAATTCGAAAATTTCCCGACAATTAAAAGAAGTCGGGATGTGAGCACAGTCGATGAGAATCTAGACCCGTAATTTCCTCAGAATTTACATTTCGACCTTAATCAACCCGCTACATTGTGCAAACCGAGAGCTCTAACTTGCAATTCAAAATTATAACCGTTTTCCTGCTAAATTGTTTTATTTCAGTCCATTATATTCTAATTTTGCCTTCTAATTAACATCTTGTTCAGTTGCAACGCAGTAATGAAAAAACGGATCTGGACACGGAAACCCCCTTTTTCCAAATTTTCACACCAAACTAGCATCTTGCAGTGTATTTCAGTTAAAGTTTTAATCTAATCAATAGCATGCTTTTCCCCAGCAGTTAGCAGCTCGTCTCAATTAGGCCATCTGATTTAATATCTCATATTCGAATTATTATATGACTAATTTAATTAAAAGACCTAACCTTTATTAGATGTGGAGGTGCATCTCGGACGCTTCGCATCCTTGCAGTACTCCGTAAAGAAAACTTCGTTCCGTCCATGTTTCTTCTATATTATCCCTCAAAATATAAAAACAATTATTTCGATTTAAGCATTTCATTAAAAATGTTCAAATAATTCAATTAAATAAAATTTCTTTTTATTTATAGTTAATTAATGTTTGTTTGATCATTTTATTATTTATTGTTCATTTAATGTCGCATGCTAAATTACCCTGATTTCTCCGCCTACTGCCTTCAAAATGTCATCATAAAAATTAGCACACGAAATATAAAAGAAAGAAACTTTATTAATGAGGAGTTTACTCAAACAAATTTATTCGTCAAAATTTGCGAAAGAATATTAAGTGTTCGGAATGTTTTGGGCTATTATATCACTTCAGAAGATGATCAGCAAAACTAAGTAGAAATGAAAGAAAACTCGTTCGCAGACATGATTTAATGGAACAGATTATACTTCCGAACCAAATAAAGCAATAATTGAAAGATTCATTAACTGGGAATCAAGGAAAATCCATGAACATGGATGTGCGATCAAAGCACCAGTGTTTATTTATTTTGATGACTGCCACAATGAAAATTGTAAATACTTGAAAGAAATTTGACAAGAATTATGTAAAATTTCAGATCTCCTTTTTCAGCATCTAGTACAAAAATTAATTAAGAACCAATTAAATTATTAATTTTTAATTAGCACTTTTTTTAAGCAGTGAAATATCACAATGTGTAGCAAAGAGAATTAGATATTTCTAATGAGCTAAATGAGTCAGACTTTGCAATCAAACATGCATTTTGTGAAATAATG
This sequence comes from Araneus ventricosus, assembly GCA_013235015.1. Classification (NCBI taxonomy): domain Eukaryota; kingdom Metazoa; phylum Arthropoda; class Arachnida; order Araneae; family Araneidae; genus Araneus; species Araneus ventricosus. The sequence goes on along the minus strand of BGPR01001601.1, from coordinate 95,368 downwards.
TAAGAAAGAAAATCAGAGTCTCACAGTTCCAATCTTTTCACGAAGCAACCTTTTAGGGAGTTCCATAGTTATATCTCGCATTTTCATAGCTTAAAATGTTGATCTCACATTGATGAATCTTTAACATTATGCATAAGTTCTGATAAAACATCAAGCCAACCATCAGGAGTTCAGTGAGACATTTTTAGTCAATGCGATAAATGAATATCAACGCTTTCGTGTCTCAGAAAATTATTATTTCTTGGCTTAGAAAATTATTAAACCAAGGTTTTAAATTGCTGCTATAAAAGAAAACTGCGATAAATGAAAACCAACACTTTCGTGGATTTGAAAATTAATGCAATGAGACTGCAAAAAGTTTATGTTCCCACAAGTGGAATAGAGAATTGACCATTAAGAGGCGCTTCGACTTAAAAGAAAACAAGATTTTAAATTACTGCGATAATTTATAAATGGTCACTGCCAGAAATGAAAATCAACACTTTTGTATCTCAGAAAATTTTTAAAGCTAAGTTTTAAAATTGCTGATATGAAAAAGAAAGCTGTGATAAATGAAAATCAACACTTTTGTGGCTTATAAAATTATTATTGACATGCAAGGAGACTGCAAAAGCTTACGTTCTTATAAATAGAATAGTTAGTTACCCACTGAGAGGCACTTCGGCATAAAAAAAGAACAAAGATTTTAAATGTCAGTTAATACGAAATGGGATTGCATTGCGATCTTACAATTTGTTTCTCTGAAAAGTTTTAAGAATTGCTTGTCTGTTTTGTGTCTATGCAGAAACAGCACGAAGGACAAAGACCAATTTGAACATTAATGAAGAATTAATTGGCTACTTTTAGCTTTGAGAAATGATTTATCTCACACATACAATACAGTATGTATGTAAACACACTGGGATAGAGCGCAATGATAAAACAGCGGTATGTTTTCCCCTCGACGTTTTATATAATTCGTTGTATAGAGAAGAAAACAGAGTATGCATTTTGGACGCTTTTGCTTTCGACCGATTGGGCACAAAATTTAACAAAGGTCTACAATTATGGTGTAAAGTTGTCATACCAAATTTCATTTTTCTATCTCATTACGTTTTTGAGTTATCTCGTTCATATGTATGCGAATATGAAGATAAGGGCCGGCCCAATGGAGTTTGAAACGGTGCGAACGCACAAGGCACCGGACCGCTGACTGATTTTGCAATATGAAAATTGATTGCATTGATATCTTTAATGAAAACAAAATTTGTCATCGAGTTTTGTCTTCCAGGATCACAATTTTACAATAGTTACTTAACCCTGTCAAGACTAATTTTTTAAAAAATTGCTTTGATTTGAATGTACTTAGATGTCCCGTCAGTCTCGAAAGTGTTAAAAATATTTATTTTTAATTGTATCCAAATTTACTTTTCTTACTTTTCTGAAAATTATACAAACCTTACCAATTACCGTCGCATCTTCAGATAGATCTTTCTTAAGATTGAAGATTGATTATACTCAATTATCACAGTATTGAACAGATTAAAAAATTACTTGAGATTTAGCATTAGTCAAGAACGATTTACTTCCTTAGTCATTTTATCTATCGAATCCGAACTAACCAAAAAACTAAATTCTGATGATATTATCAATGAATTTGTTATAAAAGATGTAAGAAAATGAAAAAAAATCGCGGATTGTAACTATATTCTAGTAAGTCGCATACCAAATTGTATTTTACAAGATTATGAATCAATTTTTTATTTGATTTATTAACGATGTTTTGTGTGATTGAAATGTTAACCTTATAAAAATTATTTAATTATTTGCAATTTTCATGCATTCTTTAAGTTCTTACTGTACCAAATTGTACAATGTAATACTTGTAAATAGCAAAATGCAATATATTATTTTGTTGCACGAAATTTGTTTCAAGGCCCCGCAAGTCAACTTTGCACAGGCCTCGCTTTTATTCGGGCCGGCCCTGATAAAGACCGACAGATGGTCAACCCACGGACGGATTTGGTCCAAACTTTGACAGAGTTCTACATTTCTAGTAATAAAACTATACGTCAAATTTCATTTTTATAGCTAATTGTGTTTTTGAGTTATGATGCAAAAATGTCTAACGGACAGCAGACAGACGGATAGAATTCCTGTTGACGGATTTCGTCCAAAATTTGATAGAAATTTGCAATTTTCGTGTAAAATCCGTATACCTGATTTCATTCGTCTCGGTTGTTGCGTTTGTGAGTTATCATGTTTGTGAGTTGTCGTGTTCACAGACAGACAGACAAAAACGAATCCAAAAATGCTTTTTTTCCGTACTAATGGAGGTCTTAAATGTGGAGATTCACCAAAATTTGAGGATGATTTTTTTGCTTTACAATTTTTCTGTTTGTATACTTCATATACGAGAAAGTAAAAAAGTTCTCTAAAGTTTTGTCAGATTGCCACAGAAAGCAATATTTTCAGGATATTGGTGGAGAATTTCGAAACCTCTGTGGAAAGTATGGCCATCTGACACTTCAGTACAACTTTAGAACCTGCTTGATATGTTTTACAAAACCACTAGAAGTAATTGTTGAAAATTTTCATCGTTCTTACCTCAAAGTCATTTTCGTTTCCTTCAAAGTTTTGAAAAGGATGTTCTTTTCTTCCATAAACCTGATCAAAGTTGCATTGTCATTTCTGTACAGTAAGGAAAGTAATGCTGCCTGCAATTAAGTAAACCATTTCATGCACTTTTAACTTTTCAATATCTCAGACAGCGTAGCTATTCTGGCTCCATTTCCCCGAAATCTGGTTGTTCCATTGCGGTTTGTTTTAAGCCTGTTTTTTGCAAAGCCGAGAGTCAAAGATCATATCGGAACAGACAATTAAAAATAAAACAAATTTATTTGCCGTTAACACAAGTTTTATGATCTGTACGTGAAGAGACACAAGTCTGGAAGTAAGCTGGAACTATTCATGTGTGAAATCGTATAAAATACAGATCGTCGGCGACGTACGCTGAAAAATTTTATTCAAAAATACGCCCACTTGTGTCTCAGCTTCCTGCTTCTTGAACTTGGCCTAGTAGTTGGCTGCATATGCCGACGTGGCGCTCGTGTGAAAATGGACAAGGATAAAAAGATGCCGCCATATATTAATATTTTCGAAGCGCGGGGGTATATTCACAGGTATGGTTATGTTCAGCATTTATTTTTCAAAGGGGCAAAGTTCCGACAGCCAGGACGACAGTTGTCTGCTTCTCCCCTTTAGAGAGTTTCTCATAGACAGGAAGTTTTCATAGATTTGTTACCGTTAGTGTATAATTCGGTTATTATAGAATACCTAGTCATTTCAAGAAATAACTGATCAAGTCAGTTAAAGTGTGTCATAATTTAATAATTCCACACTTTAACTAGTTATTCCATGAAATAATTAGTTATTCTATGTATTAACTAATGATAGACAGTAAAAGTGTAAAATAAATTAATTAACTGATTTATGAAGAATATAAAATGTTATCCATACAAAGACACACACAAAAAAATCATTTGTTACAAGAGGGATTAAATCTGCACTTATTATTGGATTACTAAAATGGTACATATTCTAAAACAAAACATAAAAGTTAATATTACTATATAACACTTTATAATGAATTCAAAATGGTGTGCTATTTCTGGCCTGTGCTTCTCACTTTACAACCTTTGGAATTCGGAACATTAGTTAAAATCACCGTATATATCACAATACAGTTTCTAATACTAACAAGGGGGGGTGAAACTTGTCTGTTATTTCACACTTTAACGGGTTGTAGATGGTTATTCTATGTAATAACTAGATATAAGTTCTATGAAATAACTTGATCGGAAGAGCATCGTGTCAGGCCCGCCAAGAGGGGGGACAGGCAAAATCGCCGGGGCCAGGGCCCAGGAGGGGCGCCGACCGAGAATATATTTTTATAATATTCCCGGCCGGCGGGAATATTATATAAACAATTATATATATATATATTTTTTATTTTCAAGAGTATTTTTTTTTTCCATTACAAATGGGGAATGACAGTTGAACTATATTTTTACATTTATTTTCGCTGAATATAAAACTCACACATTCTCATATATTAATCTAAATTACAGTGAAATTCAGATCAATACGTGACGCAACCGTAAAAAAGACTTCCGTCTCTGACTCGTCATCATGGTCATAATTCGCAAGGGGAGGGCTGGGGAAGGACAGATTTCAAGTCGTTCCACGCAGGAATGCCACCCTATATATGAATTTCTCAGTCAAAAGTTAAGCACCATTGTCGTATAGTCGTTTCTTATTGCGTCTTGTTTATTTTCCGTTTGTAGGTATTTGTGTTTATGTGTATGAAGCCCGCATGCCAGAAGTTTGTCCGGGCACCGGCTTGGCTCTCGGCGGTCCAGAACTGAGCTTTTGCTGCGGAAGCGTTCTCCAAAAACATCGATTCTTACTGTAACGCAGCGAGTTTTCCGACATTTTGACGTTGGAAGGAATTGGAAATCCGACGCGTCAAATAATGTTGAATTGGGTCATACAATTCATGTCTAGTGCATCCAGGTCGCCTTCTAACTGTGCGAACGACTAAAATTACTCTTCAGTGGCACAAGCTCTTCAGCGTAGTCTTCAACGTTCTGCTCGTCGACATTCAACCGCCATAGAACCGTTTAGATTCATCTTGTGTGAGGATTTTAACTTCCATCCCTTTAAAATCAAATAGTATCTGTCATGGACAACGTCATATAATGTGCAGATATATGCCTCCGACAGAAATGATAGATGGACCAAATTGATGTTGTTGAAAAATGTAATATCCAATGAATTAATTTGCGCACGAGCCGATAGCATGTGATTCATATCCGTGCAAGTACAATTATGCGCTTCTTTCTTCCCACGGAATTTTGTTCTTTCTGTTAGTTCTTTAAGTGTCTTTGTGTATGTGAGTCCGATATTCTGTCCTGTGATGTGTTTGTGCCCGAAATAAAAAAGGATTAAAAACAAACCTGAGTCGTCCCTTAGCGACGAATGGATGATGGGATGAGGGACAAGGGTAGATGATAGATGCAGGGACAACGAAATAAAAGGTAGGATAACCTATTTTTCCTATCCTTTATTAAATAGTTGACTTTAATAATAGTTAACAGATGTTATCTACAAAAAAGTGACGTGAAAACGATGTGCTTTTGCATGTTTTTTCTACAATTATTTACCTAGTTATTATTTAGTTCTCAATATTGCCGAACGACGCTAATAATTGTATTCACAATAAGTTGCGGGCGATCAGAGAAATGCAATACATATTGTCGTACTTCCTCTCTTGATCGGCGACCCCATTGCCTGTACGGAAGAACTATCTCGCAGTGTTCCTCGTTCGAATATCTAGCCATGGTTAAACTCAAAGATTCAATCCAGGTCCAGGTGCTGTCTGACGGTCTTTCCCGACCGCCAGTTTATGCTTCGCGATAAATTACCTTGAGCCATTCCCATTTGCATACTATCACTATTTCATCGTTTTGAAGGATTACATATTTAGTTGTAAAATTTAACTGTTAGTGATGTAGTTATGGCGATGATCGATCCCGTGGGATTTGCATTTCAGAAATTCTAAGTTAACGGTGTATGTGGAGTGTCATTTTGTAGGAAATGAGAGACGCTCTGCACTTTTGTTATTAAATTTCTTTCGCTATTTGTCATGGTTTTCGAGATAAAATTGCTAATTTCAAGATTCGCGACTAAGGGTGCTGTAATCAGTCTCGGATGATTATTTTATTATACCCTCTACACTTATTGTCTCTCTCAAGACCACTTTATTGTAGACAGACATTATTTTTTCAACATAGCTTTCTTCGTTCGAACATAATTTCGCTGTATAAGAATGTAGCTATACACCCTGGATAACGCATATATGTAAATACAAATGAATGAATTGAGCCGGTAAAATAAGCTAAATTATGACGGGTTTTTTGGATTATATATAATTATTTATATGTTACGTTTATACATTACTTGCAACAAAATTATAAAAATTCTTTAAAAGCACATTTTCAGTACACATTTTAAAATTGACTAACGACTTGATGAAATTATCACTAATGATATTCAGTGGAGCTTGGCGAAATTGAAGCTGACGAGACCACAATGAAAATTCGATTTATTCAAAAACTCGAGTTAAAAAAACTAGGTCTAAATATTGTACAGCAAGAGAAAAAGACAATTAACCCTTTACGGACAGGTAACTTTTTAAAACACTCAGATCAGGTTGGCGCACTTTATACGCCATCCCATTTTTTCCTACTCTGTGCTTATATAATTACATAAAACTTCATTTTTCATAGTGTAATAAGATTAGGGGTTTGAATGGATGGATAATATGCACATTTGCGCCCGAATTTTATGCCGCTATCCTCTTCGTTAACTGGATTTCCTACACCTCAATCTCGAAATCAGTGAACTGTGCCGCACATTTTACGCCTGTCCACAAAGGGTTAAGCTGAAATGGCAGTAAAGATTTATTCTTAATATTTAACAGTTTTATTAAATTATAGATAATTAATAAATAAAAAGTAATTCTAAGAAATAAAATGATAATAATAATTAAAAAATTTTAATGATTAAAAATAATTTCAATAAATAAGCAGTGGCGATTTTTCGCACAGGTGCTAGAGGCGCTCACCTCGTGTCTCGATATCCTGAGGGGCCTCAATATCCATTTGACGTACATCGCAATGCTAAGCCGACGGCGATTGAACGACTTTAAGTAGGGGGAAGGACCTCAAAATAATTTTGTGCCTGTGGTCTCATATTGTCAAAAACCGCCACTGTAAATAAGTAAGTATTTTTAATTAATAACCAGTATACAGCACTCTGAATACAACAATTGTGCACTAAAACTTCAAAATGAACAGTACAATTCGCATCTAACGTGTTGAAGTAATTTGAAAAAAAATAGAGAATTTTTTAATTTGGATTTTAGATTGAATACATTGCAGAGCAAAAAAAGTCCTAGATTGAATTAAGGGTCTTAAAAAATTATTCACTTACGATCTCCAACGATACAAGTTACGGACTATGTAACTCACGAAAAAAATTCAGGAAAAAAAATTTTCAAATTTTACTTTTGATTTTTTATTAACCAAAATACGAATCAAATACGATATTTTAACATTATATTAATAAGAAATTCAAGGCACCAGAGAAAAAATTCGAATTACCGACGAAGTCGAATTTATAACGTTCGAATTAGCTAAGTTCTCTTGTATCTATAGAATTACTACGAAAACATTAAGAAAAAGCTCCTCCTTCATGTTACTTCTTAACGACTTCGTTTGGATAAGATACTTCTCAATATTTTGCAAAATTATGCCCTGGAAAAGTTTCCGAGATCCCAAGATTAAGCTGCACAACTTATGGTTGAAGAAGATTTGTTTTAGGATTAAAATTTGTTTTAGTTTCTGAACTCATAAGGCTATGGTGGGCAGGTGGCAGAGTATCGGCTTCACAACCGGAGGTTCGAGGGTATCAGACTGGACTCCAGCAAGCATTCACCGTTGGGTACGTCTGGTGCACACTGAAATATACTGGGGTCAAACGTCCTCCCACTGCTGTGTGTAGAGAGTTGGGAAGAGGGATTGCTAGCTCCGGTGTCGTCCTCATAATTCAAAATCTTGAGCTCCTTCATCAAATAGTCCTCGTTTCGAATCAAAGCGGTACTTTAAACTAACTGAACAAAACTTCTGAACTCGAAAATTTCTTATTACTACTTCATCATTCGGATGAATAATAATAATAAATTACTTAATTAAAGCATTGCTTATAGAAAGAAACAATTCCTGATAGCATACGAACCAACCTTACATCAAATGTTGCTTGTACTACCTACAAAAGAAGCAGAAATGATATAATACACGAAATTAGGCACGCAATGAAAATTTTAATCCCGATCATAATTATATCCACATGCTTCTGATATAAAAATAAATTTCTTTGCACAAAAATTCTGCAATTAATCTTTCCATATGGAATCGACTAGTCCGGATGGAGAGAAACTGCAACCTATGAATGAAAAAATAGTAATACAGAGGGTGTTCGCACTTTTCTAGAACGATTTTTATGGTGTTTTAAGAACTATTTTACATACTTTTTTGTGTTTGAAATGTTCAGTTTGATAGCCCGTATTCTTAACTATCTTTCTACATCATAACTTCCACGACGATAATGATTTTTGTGGTATCGGAGGAGGTATTTTGTCCCATTCTTCTTGTGCAGTCTAGAAAAAGTTGTAGGTCGACGTTTGGATAATGCGGTTTTTAAAAGTCGAAAATCTCAAAAACTCATGGGTGGTACAGAACTATTTACTAGAAATATCAGTGAAGGTTATAGTCTTATAATAACCACTTCTTGTTCTATTTTTTCCAGGAAATTAACAGTGGATTGTGATGAGCGGCTGAATGCTTTGTTTTAGTGCAGTTCTACTGATTCATGGCATTGTGGGTAAAGAGATGTTATTTCATATTTGAAGATTGTAGATAAAATAAGTCCTGATAGTATGTGGAGTTGATCTTCACATTTTTATCCACTCTCTTCACATTTATTTTGCCATCATATGAAAAATCAGAAACAATCATAAATTCCTTAAGAAAACTTACTTTAGATTCTTTGAACTATGTTTTAATATTTTTTCTCCTCTTTGATGATAATAGAATGAGTTTTTTTCTTGCAGTCATTTAAATAGACTCTAGCTTTATCCATTGTTATGACATTTTTTCCATTTTTGTCCGGATAAATGTTTCTCATAAAGAATTCTGCGGCGTGTTCTGCGTTCAGCGATATGACGATGTTTTCTTTTTGCCTTTTTGGGATTCAAATCAGTGTTAATAATTTTGATTCATTTGATACTGAACATTTTAATGATTTTGAAACAAATCTTTGACTTGGAGGATTTTTTTTTTTAACATTAAAGATCTCACCTTTGCAATATTCGAAGAAATGAGTTTTTTCCTTGTATACGTATTTGGAATAATTTTCCCACTTAAAACTAAACCTAGACGATTTTTTCCTATCTTATTAACTGTAATATATGTGTATGGCAACACCTGTATGAAAAGTTTATCTAATCGAGAATGGCAACGTATATAAGACTAATGGATGCTGTTTTGATGTGTTCATGCTGAATAAAGATGACGTTACTATTAACAAATGGCTGGACTTGAATATATTGTACAAAATGTACAAATAACTTATTAATATGAATAAGTATAAACATTACATGGTGTCAGATGGATAATATCGAACCGCCTCTGTGGAATTGGCCGGATGATAAAGATTGGACTTTGTTCAGGTGCGTGATCTCTGAGTGAGTGCTTTTCAATAAAAAAAAATGGAAACATTTAGGCCGCCAGGTGCAATCAATTTTAGCTGCAGCAACTTAGCTGACACCTGGAACAGGTGGACACAGAAGTTCAAAAATTATTTAATTGCACCAGAAAAGGATAAGAAGTCTGACGTTGTAAAGATAGCTATTTTGCTAAATCTTCTGGGTGATGAAGGGACAGACACTTTCAATACTTTTAAATCGGAAAGTGGAAAGAGCATAGAGAAATTCGACGATGTATTAAAGATGTTTACTAATTACTGTATTCCTAGAAGAAATGTAGTTTTCGAACGATTTAAGTTCTTTTCGTGCTCCCAACAAGGAGGCCAACAGGTAGACAACTACCTGACGGAATTAAAAACTCTTGCTTCAACATGTGACTTCTGTGACAAAAAAGAAGAGCTAATTCGAGATAAAGTAGTCCTAGGGATCAGAGACATGTCTCTACAAGAAAGACTCCTAAGAGAGTCAGGTTTAACACTGAAGAAGGCAGCAGAGTTCCTCCGAGCATCAGAAGCCAGCAAACATCAAATTGAGTCCGTGAAGTCTGCTTCGAAAGTTCATGAAATACAGAAGAATCGTGATAAGAATTCTAAAGGGACAGCATCTTATACAAAGAACAGTGCCAGTGACACAGTGTTTAACTGCCAAAAATGTGGAAAAGAACATAAAAAATTAAAGTGTCCAGCTTATGGAAAAATATGTTCGAAATGCAAAAGAAAAAATCATTTTGCAGCAGTGTGCAAGACAGTGAAAAAAAATTATCGCAATGTAAACAATTTAGAGAATGATAACAGCTCTAATAGTGGTATGAATTTATTTATAGACAGTGTTACAGAACAGGTAAATAATGATATGTTAATTGTAAATTCATTAGATAGTCTGTGGTTAAAGAAAATTAATGTTGTAAATAACATGATAGAATTTAAGCCTGATATTGGAGCTGAAATTAATGTTCTACCTTTGTCTGTCTATAAAAGTATGTGTCTTCCATTGAAATGTGCATTAAGCAAAACTAATATAACATTAGCTTCATATGGTAATTTTAAATTGAATCCTGAAGGAGAGTTAATACTAAATTTTAGTGTTAATCAGTATCATAAGATTCCATTGAAATTTGTTGTTAATGTGTCTTCCAGGCTAATATTAGGGTTAAGTGCATGTCAGAAATTAAATTTAATCAAAAAAATTGAACAGGTTGAAACAATTAATATAGATAGCATTATGGATCAATATAGAGAAGTATTCAAGGGTTTAGATGAATTTCCCAGGAAACCCTACCATATAGAAATTAAAAGTGAAATTAAACCTGTAATTAATGCACCAAGGAGAGTTCCTCAGTCTCTACATAAAGAGTTAGAAAAAACCCTTAATGAATTGGTTCAGTTGGGTATTGTTTCTCCAGTCAATAAGCAGACAGAATGGGTAAATAGTTTAGTTATTATTGAAAAGCCAAATAGCAAATTAAGAATTTGTCTGGATCCTAGAAACTTAAATAAGACAATTAAAAGAAAGCATTATGTTATTCCTTCCGTTGATGAAATTATCAGCAGACTTGAAGACAACAATGCTTTTCAGTGCTCGATTTAAAAGAAGGGTTTTGGCAAGTACCGCTAGATAAGGATAGTGCAGAATTGTGTACTTTCAATTCACCTTTTGGTCGCTATAATTTCAACAGATTACCCTTTGGTACCTGCTCAGCTCCTGAGGTGTTTCAGAAAAAGAACCAAAAGATATTTGGTGATATAAAAGGGGTTGAGATTTACTTTGATGATTTAATTATAGGGGGTAAAAATAAAGAGAAATATGATAAAATATTAGTAGAAGTCTTGGAGAGAGCCAAAGAAAATAATATCAAGTTTAATCCTAATAAATTTCAATTCAGAATTGAAGAAGTTAAATATATGGGTTTGCTAGTATCGAAAGATGGGATAAAAGCTGATCCTAGTCATGTTAGAGCAATTAATGAGATAGAAAAACCGACAAGTAAAGATGATATAAAAAGGTTGTTAGGTATGGTTAATTTCTTGTCAAAGTTTATACCTAATGTATCTGCAATTACATCTCCTTTGAGAGTATTGTTAAAGAAAGATATAGAATTCCAGTGGAATCATGAGCAAGAGACAAGTTTTGAGGAAATTAAAAGATTAACACCTGTGTTAAAGGTATTTAATGACTCTCCGCCTATAACTATTCAATGTGATAGCTCTTCAGATGGGTTGGGTGCTTGTTTGTTGCAAGAGGGGCAACCTGTGTAATTTGCATCTAGGAGCTTAACTGATTGTGAAAAAAACTATGCCCAGAACGAAAAGGAATTATTAGCTATAGTATTTTCATTTGAAAAGTACCATAATCTTGTATATGGACACAAAGTACTGGTCGAAAGTGAACATCAGCCTTTAACTTCAATTGTACAAAAACCCATTGTTAAAATTACAACTAGCTTGCAGAGAATGTTATTTAAATTACTAAAATATATATATATATATATATGATTTCACAATTAAATATGTACCAGGTAGTCAAATGTATCTTGCTGACACTTTATCTAGGGCAAGTATGAAAGAAACAGGTGGAGATGATCCAGAAATGTTAAATGTTGTACATTCAGTCTTGAAACTCTTACCAATGAGTGAAAGTAGGTTTAAACGATTTCAAAAAGATACTGAAGGAGATAAGGAACTTCAGATGCTTTTTGAATATTTCAAAAAGGGGTAGCCTGAGAAAAAAGTAGTACAAAAAAATGTGTTACCATACTACAAAGTAAGAAATTATCTATATTGTATTGATGAACTTGTTTTTCTCAATGATAAAATTATTGTACCCACTATTCTTAGACAAGACATGTTAATGCTTATTCATGAAGCCCACTTAAGGATTACGAAATGTAAAAGTCGTGCCAGGGAACTAACGTACTGGCCAGGAATAAGTAGAGTTATTAAGGATCTCATTAATAAATGTAGTATCTGTGAGAAATTTCAAAAGTCACAAACTAAAGAACCCCTTGAGAACCATGAATTACCAAGTCGACCCTTTCAGAGGATAGTAATAGATATTATGTATTTGAATAATACTGGTTATCTAGTAATTATTGATTACTACTCTAAATGGATAGAAGTTTCTAAAATTGACAATAAAAGCAGTGAAGAAATTATTTGTTAGTTAGAAGTAGTATTTGCTAGATTTGGTATCTCTGAAACTATAATCTGTGATAATGTACCTTTTAATAGTTACCAATTTAGGAATTTTGGGAAGGAATGGGATATCGAAATTGTTTTTATAAGTCCTCATCATTCGCAAAGCAATGGGATGGTAGAGAAGGCAGTAGGCATAAGCAAAGCGGTCTTCAAAAAAGCCTTAGAGGATAATCGAAGACCAGCTATCGGATTGTTAGAATATCGAAATACCCCAATTTCAGGATTAGGATTATCACCTGCTCAATTAATGTTTAATAAACGTTTGAGAACTAAATTGCCCATTAGTAATAAGCTCCTGAATCCTGAACTCTTTAAAGATGTCAATATTAAACTATTAAGACCACAACAAACACAAAAGCATTATTACGATAGGTCATCCAAAATATTAACTGAACTTAAACCAGGGGACAAAATTGTGGTTCAAAATGTTAAAACTAAAATTTGGGAACCAGCTGTGGTTTTGTCAAAAACCAAGACTCCGAGGTCTTATAAAATGAAAACTTTGTATGGAAGAGTCTTGGTTAGAAACAGAACATTTTTAAGATTGTCAAAGGTAAATCACAAATCATATATTGACAATGTACTTGACACTCTTCCAGATGTAACTCAAGTTGTATCCACTCCACCTCAAAATGTTATAAGTACTGATGCTCAAACGAGTATCAGTACCAAATCAGGTCGGAATATAAACAGACCGAATCATTTAAAAGATTATGTATGTTATTAATTTATATTCACAATATGCATTATTTTGTAAATAGTTTGTATTCAATTATGTATTGTAATAAAGTAAAGAGAAGGGTGTAATATATGTGTATGGCAACACCTGTATGAAAAGTTTATCTAATCGAGAATGGCAACGTATATAGGACTAATGGATGCTATTTTGATATGTTCATGCTGAATAAAGATGACGTTACTATTAACAAATGGCTGGACTTGAATATATTGTACAAAATGTACAAATAACTTATTAATATGAATAAGTATAAACATTACATTAACAATATTACCTGTTGTGGCTTTAGATATCAAAAATCCATGGCTTTCACAGCGTCTTTAAATAACTGAATAAGATTAACTCTCTTTGGAAAGAGAAAAAACGTAGCCTTCCATCCATCGCTTCTTTACAAGCGCCATTTTGCATGTAAACAAACATTTTATGTTGAAACTGATAAATTATAGCTTCAAAACTGTAATTGTTGTGAAAATGAATTTTTCCAAGCGAACGAATTTTCCCTACAGCGAAACGAAATCGTTCTAAAAATGTGCGAACACCCTCTGTAAAATCGAAATACGTTCCATGAATACTCAACAAGCTAATCCTATTCTCAAAAATTTCTGTTGATACAAAATAAAATAAGTAGTCATTAAATCAAGCCTGTAATGAAATCTAAAGAGAAATTCTATCGTTAAATTCTTCACGGATAAAATATCTGTTAATAATATAGAAGTTAAATCTTTTATCAGAATCAGAGGCATTATTTAGTGATTTTAGTTTCGGAAGTTTTAACATGCAGCTGCATAACTGTTTACAGAGTTGGTGCACAAGCCATTTGATTCCGAATATTAAATTTCCCTTTTTACTTTTCCAAGATAACTTTCTTTCCCAGTTGCCAGGAAGGACAGCAGAACAACCAAAAAAAAAGTACAGTAAATCATTGTTGAAAGCGGATTTGCAGAAAGCGAATTTGTACTGAAACTTTATCTTAATTGTTTCTATTTAATTTGTCCAACGCTGGAATTTCATTCAAACAAACTAGAGGTTGTCAACAATTTTCAAGGATTTCCATCGATTTAAAACCAAAGAAATTGTGTAAATTACAAAAGCAACTGGCGGCCAAGGAAGTGGATGATCTTGTGACACCAGCCACAGTGAAAGTAGCATAAAAAAGAAGATAAAGAGCCTTTAACTTATAATAAGTTAAACGAATTGTTTAAAAAGGCACGGGAACTGTCTGATTTTGCGATGGAGATTGACCCAAATGAAACAAGAAGAGGACACTTTATGAGAGGCATTGAAAAATTCTGCTCTCCTTACCGAGAAACTTTTAAAAGTTGCGCTAGTCATTGTCCCAAACAGAAATCTCTAGCTTTAAAAAAGTATTATCTACCTATTTATTAAGAAGTAACAAAAGTCCTTTCAATTAACATTAATTTTCTCCTTTTACAACAATATTTATGTTTGCTTAAATTATACATAAAATCTTAATTTGAACTATGCCTGAAACATTTTTTACATAGATAGTTACCTTTGCTGAGCGATATTTTGCTGTTAATAATGTGTTGATAACGTATTCCCTGCGATCACCAAGGGTTTGCTGTACGATCACCTTTGCAATTCACACATTTTTTACTTTCTCGTATACGAAGCATACAAAGAGAAAGTATTGTAATCGTCAAAAAATTCGAACTCGAGATTTTGACGAATCTCCACGTTTTAGACCTCCCTGAGTCCGAAAAACACAATTTTGGAATTATGTCTGTGTGTCTGTCTGTGAACACGATAACTCGAAAACTATTAGAGCTACGGGGATGAAATTTGGTATGTGCTCTTTAAACATAATTTGTAGGTTTCTATCAAATTTTGGACAAAATCTGTCAACGGAAAGTCTGTCTGTATGTTCGAGGTCATGCGAACGCTATAACTCAAAAACTTGAAAAGCCAGATGGATAAAATTTTATACACAGTTTTATCGTCATGAATGTAGGTCCGTATAAAATTTTGGGCCAAATCCGTCAAAGGGTTGACTGTCTGTCGGTCCGTATAATTTACTTTTGAAGAGAATCCGTATCTCCACACGCATACGTACTGGTTACTGCTGTTCCCGTAATACGGTCTATCCTGGCTCACTGCCAACTTCTTCTCGAATAAAAGCGAATTAATTATGGAGTGTTTTCTTTTAATTTTTCTTTCACGCCGAAACATTTTCTCAATAAGAGTTGCATATTTGATTTGCGGTTAGTTTTATTTTGTATATTTCGTAATGCATTTTTTCTGAGTGGATTTTGCATTATTTTAACTCTGACAGAACGAAAGTAGTTGTTAAAAGTAAAGTTATAAAGTAACAAACCAAAATTAGTGTCAATTGATTCATCAGTTCTGTTCTTCATGCCTTTTTTAATTTCTTAAGCACTCTGCCAATGTTCATGATATTTTCAACTACAACTATCGGTAGTAAATTTGTAACAATCAGATAGGAGATATTGCTGGCAAGCTAAAAGCCTGCTTAGATGTGTGCAAATCTTTTAGTAACTTACATTAGATAATTGGAATTTGGTATGTGGTCTTCTAATTTATCCTCTAGGTGGGAGAGGAAACAGCACCTTTTTGGGGAAGTATGCGAGAAAGTTTAGGGGAGGCCACTCCCGCTGGTTTCTAATGCGGTACACTGGCAACTATCATGGCCGTTTCCAGCACAACAAACGGAAGGCCATGGAATAGATGCAAGTTCCATGGAGGTTGGATTTCGAACTGGTCTGACAGCCAGTTTCATATATTCTGCTTTAACTGTCTCCAGTAATTTCGGATAATGAGAGGTTAGTCCCTTCATATTGTAATATTTATATATTTATTTATTTAAAGAAAATCACACTACAGAAATAACTCCATTTACAGAGTGCAATGAACAAAAAACACACAAAGAACAAAAGCACAACGAGTGAATAGTAAAGGTATTAAAGAATGTATTAGAAGAAAAAGTTGAATACAGAGAATATAAAAGTTCAAAACACAAAACCATAAAAATTTTGCAAACGCATAAATAATTTTAAACGAAAACACGCAATCACAAAAGCATTAAAAGACACACTAGGATTCTAAAAGTCGTATAATGTCGTATTAATATCATAAAAACACATCAATTTTTTAAAAAAATTTAAAACATAAAATCAAAAGACTAATTAAAGCCAGCGGAAGTGGCCTCCCCTAAACTTTCTCGTATACTTCTCAAAAATTTGTCATTTCCCCTCCCCCTGCGTGGTTATAAAATTAGAACCTACTGTAACCCAGAATGCAATGACTATCAGAAGGTTTTTCATTGTAGATTATAGCGATTGTAAAATATTTAGGTGAAGAATCAAATTCAAAGATATGCGTATGTATTAAAACTTAGCAATATTTATTTTCAATCCAACTCTAGCAAGCTCCGCTAATGCGAAGGCGTGCGCTAGCGAAAAGAAAACAGGAGAAAAATGACCTCGTTCGCTATCGCTGAATAGCTTGCGCATGCGCAGAGATTACTTCCAGTACGCAAATAAAAAAATTGAACGCCTTTTTTATTGCAATTTGAACGCCTTTTTTTAACTGATTGAAATGAAATTTGGGCACAGATCTATAATTAATGTTAGCAACCGTCTTACCAATTTTTACTTATCTAAGCCAAAGGGTTTATGAGATATAATTTTTACAAGTATGCGATTATACAGTCGGACAGACAATCAACCCTTGAGCGGATTTGGTCCAAAATTTGATACAAACCTACATTAACGATGATAAAAATGTGTACCAAATTTTATCTACTTAGCTATTCAAGTTTGTGAGTTATCGCGTTCACATTACTACGGACATACAGACAGACAGTCTTCTCGTTTACGGATTTTGCCCAAAATTTGATAGAAACCTGCAAATGATGCGTAAAGACCACATACCAAATTTTATCCCCGTAGCTCTAATAGTTTTCGAGTTATCGTGTTCACAGACACACAGACAGACATAATTCTAAAATTGTGTTTTTCGGACTGAGGGTGGTCTAAAACGAGTTCAAATTTTTTGACGATTATAATACTTTCTCTTTGTATACTTCGTATACGAGAAAGTAAAAAAAGGATTAAAAAGTCAAATACACACAATTACCAAATCCTTAAAAGCACATTAGGAGTTTAAAAGTTTGAAGAAGAAAGTGCACACGAGAGATAAAAATCAATTGTAGAGTACAAAAATTGAACACAGACCCATGTAAAAACACCATAAAGCGGTTGATTACATAAGAACACAAAACATTAAAACGCATAAAAAAACTTAAAACTTAAATACAGTCGAGTGTAAAAAAGCAAAATAAAACACATCATGTATTTAAAGTCGTAAACAATTGAATTTAAAAACACCAGGGAACATATCAAAAATGTCAAGCTCATCAGAGATCCTGTTACAAATTCTATAAAATTTGTACAAAGAGAACCTTTTCACATAATTAAATCTTGATAATACACTTTGAAATGAACTTTGGTTTCTTAAAGATCTGGCAGGCCCAGCGAAATTTATGGAGCTCAGTATATCACTGCAGTCAATCGAACCATTAATGACTTTGTAAAAGAAGAGAACGCAAAAAAGATCACGTCTGGAACATAAACTAGTTATATTAAAGATATCAAGTAGACGTGAAGAAGATGCATCTTGCATGTAAAATCCATTTTCTTGTAAAGTAAATATCGCAAGAAGTTGGTTTGAATTCGCTCGATAATTTCAATTTTATTTCTGTAATTAGGATCCCAGATAATATGGCGAGATTCACTTTTGACTTTTCAACTGCCTAGTTATTTCCTTAATTGATGCGTGTAACGATTCTCTGCAAGCTACGCCACCCTGAGGAGAATTGAGTGTTCCGTTGCCACTGACAGTGAATGGTATGGTGGAGAGATATTTAAGCTTTACAATTTGTTTCGACTTCTTTCCAGAGTCATCTTTTATTAGGAAGTCACCAGAATGGAGTTAGGGATTGATGGTACTTCACCAAGATTTCCAGATATGGCCCTTTCATGCAAGACACTGTTTCAAAGGTCTTCTTATTTGTTAATATACGTTTAACAACAACAACAACAAAATGTCGAAAGAACTGTCTGAAATTTTTTTAAATTTCATTTGTTGCCCTCTAGAAGGTCAAGGTTTCTTATGCTCATGCAAGTTTCCAAAGTGATTTTGACTCCGACGACACTGCCCACTATGAAGTCCAATAAGGGCGGGCAATTACCGGCTCTGGACGTTTCCAGCCTCGGCACTTATCTTTTGTGATAGCTGAGACCAACACACTCAGAGTCACTCCTAGGAACGATGACCACCATTAACGCCAAGACCTAGAAAGGGACCCTTTTGCATGATTCCTCATTGATTAACTACTTAAGTGGCTAGTTACCAGCTGATTAATAAACCGTGGACCATAGTGCACCACCTGTCTAAAAGGTTATCACGCAGGGTCATGACGTGCGACATTTCGCTGTCCACGAGAAGCTAAAAGCAAGGGAGCGGCCATAGCCTCTCATGAAGAGCCCTCGCTTGCAGTCGAGGGAGGAAGAAAAAAAAAAACGCACCAAAGTAAATTAGAAATGAAACCAGAAAAATAGGGTACTTCGAAATCATGATGCCAGTTACACCTAATGAAGGTGCGCACCTGAGGGGACATAAATTGTGAATTCATTATGAGTTAAGTAAAATCTTTATCCTACAGATAATCTATATCCTACAGTCAATGATTTTCTCGATCAATAGATTGCTTTACATTCTCAATGAAAATTTAGTTGTGAAAAAGATTATACAGGTTCTGAGGCATATGACGAAGTCAAAATCAGATGACATTAATACGAGAAAGCAAAAAAAAAAAAAAAAAAAAAAGAAAAGAAAGAAAGAAAGTGTTGACTATCCATCCATCTCTCCATTTATACAGGATTTCTAATCTAAACGTTTACCCAATGGCTAATTTCTAACCGTTAGAGATAATCATATACTTCGAATTGGAAAAATGCTTTAGATGAAGTAAAGAATTATATTTCACGCTGAGTCAATAAATTTACCGCTGAAAAACGCCGTCTTATTATTCATACTCAGTAAAATATTTTTAGACACACAAACATTTTAAACAAAGAAAGTCCCTCTCTTCTGCGACGAAAACTAATCCAGTTATAGAGCTTTGAATATCACTACTTTTGACGATTTTAGATCATTTCACTGCGCACCTCGAGGAAGACATGCCAATCAGAGAACGACTCGAGGAAGTGTCGGTCGCTGATTGGCCAAAAATAATGACATTCAGAACTTCATAACTCAGTCAGTTCCAGTCACAGAAAAGTAGAATTTTTTTATTTGAAATGTTAGTGTGTCAAGATTATTTTACTAAATATAACTATTAGGACCGAGGACAAAATTCAGAAATCGTAATTTTTTCAGCAGTGCATTTATTGACTGAAACAATATAAAATATATTACTTTACATCATTTAAAGCATTTTTTCAAGTGGAAGTATATGCCTGTCTCTAATGGTTTAGAAATTACCTGTTGGGACACGATTAGAGTAAACACCGAATATATTTCTAATTTGACTCAAACTTATCCAGAGTTCTACTTTACAGGAATACTAAAATAGTTTCTAGAAGCCTTTAATATGAACGTCAAAATGTTGTCTATCTCAGGTTGTAAAATCATTTTCTTTCGACTTTAAATTCTTTGGTTTGCAGTGACCCGATTTTCTAGTCCTCCACATGTGCGATGTGGAGAACTGGAGAGAAAAAAGGCAGGATCAAAAGCCTTGCCGACCGCATCTAGTTTACCTCCCGATGAGAGAAAGCTATTCCAGTGACACTACGGCAAACATAACTAATCTAACTTTGGCAAAAATTACTTTTCTAACTTGAACATTATTCAGTTCATAATTTTACTGAACTGAGACGGCTTTAACACCTGCCACCTACATAGGTCTTCGGAGTTCCAGGAAACACACAGAAAGAGTACTGAGGATTGAGTTGTTATTAATAAAAATGAATTTTTTTGGAAAAAAAAGCTTTTATTAGAGTACTGAAAAGCAGCAAATCATTTTTTTGTAAAAGACAGACATCAAAATAAAATTGCAAATGTGTGAAACGCTGATAGAAATACTTTAAGCAAATTGGAATTTTAATCACATATATAATTTTTAATAAGTATTTAGGAAATTTCAATGTTGCTAGATTTATTGCAAGTATTGTTTTCAGCGTCTCACGACTTTACAATTTTGTTTTGATGTCGATATTTTTTATAAAATTTTTTTTAAAAAACTACACTGGTGTGCAAAAATTAAGCACCGTTTCGTAAAATGCGAGAAATTTGCAATTAAGACCAAAGCTATGGTTCGAAATCAATTGTGAAAAATCGTATAACATACAGTCGAGAATCCTACACATTTTACACTGGAGATTCAGTCACGAAGGCATTTAGGGGACCAACCAGAAATTGATGAAGACGAAAAGGGATTTCGGCTCATCCCGTTTCACAAGAAGCTGATAATGATTTGAAACTTTCATCAATATTTTTGTTTGCTATGCCCATTGCTTACATGCATTTTCGTAAAAATAGCTTGGATATTCGGGAAGATACAAAGGTTTCTTTAAAAAATTCCAAATTTTCCCCAATGTTTTTTGCTTATAACATGCAAATTATACGAAAATTACAAAACTCTCGACTATATATTAATACAATATATATTATAATAGTTGTCGTAAGATAATATTATAATACGACAAATTTTAATAGAATACAGAAGTATTCTATTAAAATTTGAAGTAAATGCTTTGAATATTTGAAGAAATATGAGTATTTTTACTAAATAATTTTTTACTGCGCATGTGCGAGACGTAGCATAACGTTTCTTTTATAACTTCAAAGCCAGTTATATCATATATAAAGCAACTTATATAAAAATTCCAATTGAATCATGTTAAAATTCAGAAAGATGTCGGCATTTCAGTGAGGTGAATTTAAATTTCTCTTTGAGCGAAGCTAAGTGATGAGGGGCTTTCGGAATTTGAATCTTCGAACAGTAACATTGAATTTTAGGAAAGTTGAATATCTCGATACTCATGTATACTTTTAAATTAAATACATTATTTAAATTGTATTTCGTCGATAAACATTCGAAGATTCTAAGTTTGAAAAATATCAGTTTGTGCAAGAAGCCTCATTATTTAACTTCTCTTAAACAGAAACTGAAACTGAGAAAATTTACGCTACTACGGATTTATCTATATATATTAGCCACAATATACATATATATCTGCCTTGGTTTCTATGGTGAGCACAGCTATTGATAATCTGTTCTTTTTAGACCACATTATAATGATTTCTTAAATAAAAGGTTGAAAAATGAATTTACAAAAATTCAGAGAGCAGAAATCAACTATGTAGCGCACAAAAAATTGTGCATGCAATTGTCAGAACCCGTTCGGAGATGTTTGAAAGTCCACATTTTTCACTTATGATTTCGTTTTGGTTTCGATTTCCGATCTCATATGTTCGCCTGGCGAGTTTGCGGCTGCCACTTTGGCATGTCACTTCTCTCCTGTGGCAGTGCCAACACATGGCAGTAAGATGCAATGAGAGAAATTTTACACACTGTGTTCCTTTTTACTTTCTCGTATACGAAATATACAAAGAGAAAGTATTGAAATCGTCAAAAAATTCGAACTCGAGATTTTGACGAATCTCAGCGTTTTAGACCTCTCCGAGTCCGAAAAACACAATTTTGGAATTATGTCTGTCTGTGTGTCTGTGAGCACGATAACTCGAAAACTATTAGAGCTACGGGAATAAAATTTGGTATGTGGTCTTTACACATAATTTTTAGGTTTCTATCAAATTTTGTACAAAATCTGTCCAAGGGAAGTCTGTCTGTCTGTATGTCCGTGTTAATTTTAACACGATGACCCACAAACTTGAAAAGCTAGGTAGATAAAATTTAGTACACATTTTTATCATCAAAAATGTAGGTTTGTATCAAATTTTGAACCAACTCGGCTGAAGGGTTGACTGTATGTCAGACTGTATATTTGCAAACTTGTAAAAATTATATCTCATAATCCCTTTGGCTTAGATAAGTAAAAATTGGTATGACGGTTGCTAACAGTAATTATAGATCTGTGCCCAAATTTCGTTTCAATCAGTTAAAAAAAAGGCGTTCAAATTGCATATCAATTTTTTTACTTGCGTACTGGAAGTAATCTCTGCGCATGCGCAAGCTATTCAGTGATAGCGAACGAAGTCATTTTTTCCTGTTTTCTTTTCGCTCGCGCACGTCCTCGCATTAGCGGAGTTTTCTAGAGTGTGATAGAAAATAAATGTTGCTAAGTTTTAATACATGCACATCTCTTTGAATTTTATTCTTCACCTAAATATTTTACAATCGCTATAATCTATAATGAAAAACCTTCTGATAGTCATTGCATTCTGGGTTACAGTAGGTTCTAATTTTTTTATCCACGCAGGGGGAGGGGAAATGACAAATTTTTGAGAAGTATACGAGAAAGTTTAGGGGAGGCCACTCCCGCTGGTTATGTTTGTTATCCGATCATAGAAGTCTTTCCCGAAAGTGTTCGTTGTCCTAATTGTATGTTTTCTCATTTGTCCGTAATCTGAATTGTCCGTTAACCGATCAGCCAGTGTGTAGCTATAGGCTCTGTTTCGTTGACGAAATCTGAGCTCTGAAATGTTTTGGATAACAAATTCAGACCTATAGGTCAAACCACACCTAAAGATATTTTTCCTTTCTAGTACTACTTTACTAGTACTTTTCTTTCTAGCTATACAAATTTATCGCTTTCTTTTTTTAAAATCCTTGAACACGTTAGATGATAATTTTACTGTTAATTTTGAAGTTTAATTGTACAATAGCTCTATTGAAAGGGTCGTATGCTGTTTATTAAAAGTACTTACTTATTTATTGATTTTTTTTTTGAAATCGTTAAAATTTTTAATTGCTATTACCTAATTTTTTAAAATTATTCACTATCTTTTTATTAAATATGTATCATTTATTAAAACTGTTAAATACTAAAAATAAACTATACTGTCATTTTTAGCTTCAAAATTGCCGTTTTCTAATGCTGCACTCATTTTTAGACAGAGTTTTTTTTAGTTCGAATTTTTATTGTCAGCTTTGAATTACCAATTACACAGTTCCACTATTCTGACAATTATATTAATAGATTCTACAATCCTAGCATCAGTTATCATCAAATTCTTGTTATAAATTTCACTTCTTTATAAAGTGTAATCTTTCTCGATATCATCTTCTTCAATGTCTGGAAACTAATATCCATGCCATCATCATGAAAGTTTAGAAACTACACATGTAAACTTATTGCATTTCCCTCCCCCACCCATAGATTTAACACGGTATCCCAATGTGTATAATTTTCGCGTAAAGATATTACTGTACATGCGCGAGCTTGCATTTATACAGAGGGAGAAAGGAGGGTGACACACAAAATAAATTCTATTCTTCAAAACAAACGTCTGAAATCTAGTGTATGCATCTTAAGAATAGACAAAATAAAAAAGAAGGTATAATCAATCATCATCATCAATGAATTCTGTCACTTCCCTGATATTTGCCCGCTTGTTATTTGACTCATTTCCTTTCATTTTCACGCTAGCAACGCCCATTTCATGAAATATGTGATTGTCTAATCGTTTATAGCAAGAAACAAAAATGAAAGGAATCCCCCCCCCCCAAAGTAAAGATTAGTTACATGCTGAAATATGAAATACCGTCTCAAAGATTCTAAGATTCTAATAAAATGGATTTTTTTATCGATTGACTCTACATCATATAACAGTGAATGTTGGACTATTAATTTTCGAAATGAAAACTGTAGATGTGTAAATAAACGTCCTATAAAGCAGGGATCCCCAACCTTTATTTCCTCGCGTACCCCTTGATTAGTCTTTATATTTTCGAGTAGCCCCTCCCACCAACCATCCGTGCATGCAAAGAAGTTTTTATCAGGTTAGGCTTAGGTTAGCTTAAGAAGCAAATGACTCGAATTAATAAAATTTGCTGGACTTGTTGCATTTTTACGATAGTATTATTTCAACGCCCAAACAAATGAAATCAGTATTGTAATAATTTCGCATTAACTTATAATGATAGCCAAAAATTACACACCGTAATAATCCACTATTCAAATGGTATAGTTATTAAATAGCAAGTATAAACTTGAGGAAGCGAAATTTTGTAACTTTTTTAATTCCTTATATTTTCTTGTTTCTGCCATTACCAACTTTGATTTCGCGTATCCCCCACTAGTCCTTCGCGTACCCCTGGGGGTACGCGTACCACAGGTTGGGAGCCTCTTCTATAAAGTATTATGCAATAGGCTTACTATTTTATAAAATTCAGAATCAGAAATTCTCATTTTTGGGGAATTAGATATAACGTGTCCAGAACAAGACTGCCTTTTTCTAAAATACTCAGGGGATACTTCTGGGGTACTCAGGGCCGGATTTATACGTTTCTACGCTCTAGGCCAAAACACTTAATTCTGAGCTCTCTCTTCTTGTGTAAAAACCGTAACTATAGAGATAGGCAACGTAAATGTGCCGCCAGTATATTTAATGTGTATGGATGTGCTTAAAAATAACATTTTATATGGTTTTTCAAAATAATACTGGAATTTGTAAATATTTTATTGTAATTTCTTTTATTTTTGCGCCCTCCGATTGTTGCGTCCTAAGCCATGGCCTAGGTTGGCCTTATGGGAAATATGGCCCTGGGTATACTAGTAAGTACACTACGACAGTTATTTATGCTATTCTTGTTCGACAAATTTTTCTTGAATGAAGTCAGTAATATTTGCTAGTCTTTTGCACCTCTTTTTCTTAGTATGGTATAACCCTGGACGACAATATTACATGACAATGGAAATATATGTGAGGCATTTGTAATATTTCTCCGTAAAAGCATAATTTATGCAGATGGTGCGAATCTTCATCGGATCGACCAGGCTTATCTTTCCTGAAGGAATATTTTAATAACCATGTCATTGTTTTAATACTGTTCACACTACTTGTTGTTCTCTCTAGTCGTGTAATTAGAATATCAGAAGGACACATGATCCCAACTAGTAAAACAGGTGGGAAACATATACCCCACACCTCTATGTTGCCTCCCAATTTCATATAAATTTTGACCATGCGTAACGGAATTCGATACAGACTTCCTAAAGTGTACGAAATGAAATTGCTCGAATATTAAATATATATATACATATAACATCATTCGTTAGTTGAGGTGCAAACAATCATCTTCAAAAAAAAAAAGGCAGTAGTTGATCTAACATCTATTTATTCATTTTAAAGATGATATTGCAGGTTAATTTAATTAGATAAGATAATCATAAATTTAAAAAAACATCCATCACCAGAATTGAAGAGTTACGAGCGAAGCGGCGCGTCTTAGCAGACAGGTTACATGTTTAAAAAAGAGAGTGTTAATACGCAGAGAGCTTAAATACTTGGGAGAAGGGGACTTCCCGAAGAAAACTCGTGACTCTGAAAGTTAAAGTAGAAGTGAGATTCTCTAAGATTGAAGCAGAAGTAATTAAAAATGAAGTGGCGTTAAAAATAATTAATTTAAAGAAGGTTAAAAGGTTAAATCAATACATATATATATATATATATATAGTAATCTAAAGGTTAAGTGTACTTTTTCGTCCACTAACGAAATAATAATATCGAGACTTTGGAGTTTAATAAATAATTATATAATAAATTTCTTTTCATGCATGCATATAAAAAAAACTGAGGGCCGTAGTGGCCCAAGGCTTCTGGCTTCGGGATCGAAGGTCAGGGATTTGAGGTCCAGCTCTACCTAAGATCTGCGAAGACGGTAAATTCAGAATCAAATTTTTTTCGCTGGTGTGAAAGTTGGGAAAGAGGGAAGCCGGGTCAGGACCATAGTTCTGAATTATGAGGTCCGTCCCAAAATAGGCCTTGTAGATCTTCAACTCGGACGGTAATCCAGGGATGGCGGTTATTGCAAAAACAACCGGTTTCTTTCACCTCCGGTTTTAACCTCAAAATAACCGGTTTTTGAAATAACCGGCTTGAGGTTTTTAAAAAAAAGAAACAACGCATGTAGACAAAAAAGATTATTAATAATAATATATAATAAGTAAGTATTACTACAATAAGTAATTAATGTAATAAGTAATGATTATAAATAAGTAATTAATACAATATGTAATAATAATAAATGAGTAATTATTGCAATAAGTAAGTTTTACAGACAAAATTTTTTATTAACATTGTTTTTACAAGAAATTAATTCATTGGCCAATATTTATCATTTAATCTGCTCATAAAGACTCTTTCAGAAATGTGTTGATCCGTGAGTTGACATCTCTCATCGGAAACAACATCATTCAACATAGATACTAATCTATCGGAAGCCACAGAACTTCCGACTAAAGATAAATATTTTTTGGCTACAAAAAACAGACACCGTTTGCAGACAAAATTATTTATTAGTATTGTTTTTGCAGGAAATCAATCCATTGGTCAATAATTATCTGTTCATAAAGTAAAGTACTGAAAGTAAAGTAAGATTACTTTCAGTAATCCGCAAACCAACAGACGCCTCGAGGAAGGTGTTGTCGGTGATTGCCCTAAGATGATGAAATTCAAAGCTTTATAACTTGGTAAATTTTAGACTAGTCGAACATAAAATCGAGCCTATCTTCCGACCCGGTTTTTTTATCCGGTTATTGGATTAAAAAAATAACCGGTTAAAACAGGGACAAAAAAATAACCGAAAAAAACCGGTTAACCGAAATAATGAAAAACGGTTTTCGTTTTAAACTGGTGGGTTTTTCCCGTCCCTACTGTAATCTAATCAATAAAATATAATTGATAACAACAATTGGAAGTCGAAACCTCTTTCATTTTAAAACTAGCGAAAGTTTTTATTCTTAACAAAAAAGTTTAGTTTAATTATATTAACCTTCCGTTCCGAAACAACACAAGTGCCATTTTGTGTCGGACGTCATGATTTTGAACAGAGGTTAAACGAGGAGACGAAAACTGAGGCAGCATTCCCCTCTCCATAGCTTCACGCCACACCAATAGGAGAACGTTTGACCCTCTATGGCACATTTAACTTGCACAACCATACACAGCGGATCTTTGGTGGAATTGAGTGTCAAACTAGAACGCTCCGTTCCAGAAGCGAAGGGCTTATTCCCTCAGAGGAAGAGCTTATTCCTAACATGAAAGAAGCAAGCAAACTCAGCTAATTCTGAATTAAAATAACTAACTTGAAAGAAAGCCGCAAAGATAACTTTATCAGACCACTAACAAAAGATGCAGCATTTAACAGCTAATAACACTGATAAAGTTTCATGGTTACGACGTAATCGCTGAATAAATCTGATATACTTTAGCGCACGCATTTCTATCCAAACATAAGAGCAATAAAACACATTGCAAAAGACATCAGATTTGCATTTTGTCTTCGGGCGGGATTGAATCACTCTTTATATGCTAATGAGTTTTGAGACTTTATTGTTGTACTAATTAGGCATGAAAGTTTAAATTGGGCATCGAAAGTGTTTCGTCATTTCGATGAAAATGGTTTAAAGCAGTGTGTAATTGTAGACAAACAGCTTTGGAAACATATTTTTTTTCTCCTTGGCCAGGCGGGGGATTGTTTAATTTATTTCTCATCATAGGGTTGCACTACAGGCTCAACTTTCTCAGATTGTCATTGATTAACTTGCTACATAACCGTCCAGTTTTAAAATTATAGAAACAGGAGGGTTCTAAGCTTTCTCGTATATTTAAGGAGCGTCAGCTTCATTATATGACAGGCGAATATGCATTTTAGAATATTGTTTCATCCCTATGAACGATTTTTACCAAAATTTGACATAGGTTTATAGGGTAAATACCGCATGCTAAAATTCACTACTCTAGTATGTTGAGTTTCTGAGTAATCATGCTCATATACACACGAAAAGACAGACCGACAGACGTCAACCCGTTGACGGATTGGGTCCAAAATTTGATAGAGATCTGCAATTTTGATGATAAAACCGTCTACTAAATTTCATTTATTTAGATTTTTGCGTTTTTGAGTTATCGTGTTCAGATGCACGTGGAGGAACAGAGTAGGGATGGGGGAAACCCATCGGTTTTAACCGAAAACCATTTTTTTGTTTCGGTTAACCGGTTTTTATTTCGGAGATTTTTTTTCCCGGTTGGTTACTTTATAAAAATCCAATAACCGTATAAAAAAAACCGGATTGGAAGATAGGCTCGATTTTGGGTTCGATTAGTCTAAAATTTACCAAGTTGTGAAGCTTTGAATTTCATCATGTTTGGCCAATCACCCACAACCGCTTCCTCGAGGCGTTTGGTGGCTGGCGGATTACTGAAAGAGTCTTAATGAATAGATAAATATTAGCTAAGGGATTGATTTCCTGTAAGAACAGTATTGATTTAAAAAAAGTTGCCTACAAACTGCGTTTATTTTAAACCGAAAACCGTTTATATTAAGCGGTTATAACTGCCAGGTTAAACCGGAGGTGAAAAAACCTGAATAACCGAAAACCGGTTATTTTCGCAATAACCGCCATCCCTAGAACAGAGCGACAAACTTTCCTCAAACGGATTGCTATAGTTATATTAAAGTCCCGTTTGAAGCAACATGAGAGTATTTTGTAAGCTTGTAATTCTGAACCGCAATCAGATGACGAGGACAGCACCTGAGATGGTACCCCCCTCTCCAAACTTCTGCACTTTACCAGCGGGAGGACATTTGACCCCTACGTATGATTCAACGTGCAACAGGCCCAGATACACGACGGATCTTCAGTGGAATCGAGTTTCGATTCCTTAGACGGATTTCGTCCAAAATGTAATAGAAACCTACGATTTTGGTGTAAAAATTCGCTCATTTCATTCGTCTAGTTTGTTGCGTTTTTTATTTATTGTGTTCATCGACAGACAGATTTCAAAAAAAAAAGTTGGGTTCGGACTTAAGGAGGTCTAAAATACTGAGATTCTTCACAATCTCGAAATCGATTTTTTTTTTTTTTTTTTTTTTACGATTACAGTACTTTCTATTTCTATACTTCGTAATAGAAAGTAAAAAAGTTCTCTCAAGCTCTCTTTGTCAAATTGCCTCAGGTAGCAAAATTTTCATGATATTGGTGGAGAATTTCGACTGTCCCCGTAAATTTGAGCCGTAGTTATATGAAGACAGTGGCATATGATTTGGTAGTACTTTCTCTGAACTTCCACGCCTCATTAACGTGAGAACTATCCTTAGATTTACCACTCACCAACTCCACTTTGACGGAATCTGGTTCAGAGTCTACGATATTCCAATAGAGAAACTGAGATATTTATGTTAGGACACCATATCCTATGTCTTTATCAGAAATGCCATCCTAATTTTATATGTGTGTATGTGTATCGCGTAACTTAATCTAGCTTAGGGCGATCTTGCTGCTATTGCCAGCTTTTCTGTACTAAATGTATTTCGATACTTACAATCTCTTAGAAGTTAGGGGTTCAAAAGTGATTTTCATCTCCCTAACTTCGACTGCTTTTTAACCTAATCTTGTTGGAAAAGACTCATCATTTGCATTCCTTTCCGCCCTACCCTTATGAAAGTAGAGGAGGAAGTGGCGGAGAAGAGGTCTTTCTTTTCCTTGTATTTCTGGACAAAAGGGAATCTGCCTTTGTCTTCTGGCTTACAGATAGAAAACTCTTTATACTCGGAAACTTTTTCTTACTTGAGAAGAGTCATATAATATTAGGAAACAGAATAATCATTATTAAATACATAAGGACAATGATAATTATTTAATGCAAATAGATAAGAGAAATTTATAATTTGAAAATTGCGAAAAGGGTTTATCTTTTCAATTCTAACATTTAGTGCACTTATTCATTTTTACTTTTTAGTATTTAACAAGTTAGCCGCCACGACTCCCGTCTGAGATTCGAATCATCTATCTAATTAGATGACTCCTTCTCTGCTATCTCGTGCTTATCTGCTATTTTTGCTGCTACAGTAGAGGAGGGGTCATCTGATTAGAGAGTAGATATGAATCGTATTTGATTCATATGGTAATCAACGTGTTAATATTTAAATTACATATTGATGCTATTTACTAAATCTGGGTATTCAATATTTGATATAAAGCAGGGCTTCTTCGGCTGTGGATAGTGACCCCAACTCCCACAGAACCTTCATGCAGACTCTTCAATATTAGTATGCAACCAGCAGTGGGAACGTTCTCCCCTCGACTTTTTCTATACTTTCACTTTACATGGCATATTTTATGTTAAATTTCATACCATAGAGAAGAAAATCGAGCATACATTTTGGTCATCTTCCTTTTCCAATTGGGACCAAACTTTTATACAAGTCTACAATTTTAGTGGCAAGTCCATGTAAAATATTTCATTTATCTAAGTAATTGCGTTTTTGAGTTATCGCATTCCCATACACACAGGAATAGACAGACTGACAGATGGCAAGCCGCTGACGCATTTTATCCAAAATTTAACGCAGATTTACAATTTTATTTATAAAACTATGTGCCAAATTTCGCCCATCTGGTTTGCGGCGTTTTAGAGTTCTCGTAATCTCATGCAGAAAGATGGACAGACAGATTTCCCTGCGACGGATTGACAAGTGTGAATGACAAAATAGTTTTATTACCAGGAGTCAAGTAGAATCTGAGTTACTTTTCGATATTGGGGAACTCAAGGCAAAACAGAACTACGGGGTAAAAGAGAATCCCCTCATTTTTTCGCCCAGTTTCTTGGGCAAATTGGTGGAAATTCCTGGAATTTCATAACACACCCTTCTACACATGACTGAATTGTCAAAGTCCAAGAGAGTTAGCTAAAACGCATAGTTTAGAAGAGTTCCTCGTTTTTAAACATAATACTGTAGTTTCACCGAGTTTTCTTCCTAAATTAATTCAAATAAGTTAATATTGTGTTTGGAGAAGCTCTGCTTTTTCGTTAGTATTACTCTTTGGACTGTTCATTCGTGCATTTGTATCGTAGTTCCTTAGTTTCTAGCCTAGCCTTAGAGTAGTTCTTTGTTAACCTCTGCACTTGGGGCATAACAGACCGGGGCAAAACGGCACCCGGTACCGTTTTTCCCCGGTGTAATTTGCCTATTCCCGGAGTAGAAAGTGCTGACGAAGATGCATTTCTCATTCGCGAGTTTTGCCGTTAACTTTACCTTTCCTTTGTTTAATTTTTAATTACCGATATAATGCCTGAAGTAATTTTATTGAGATTTCTTATACTTAATATAACTTATAATATGTTGAATAGTCATAAGGAAACAACCATTTTTCATATTTCCGTTTAACCAATCCGTTTTTAAAGAGTACATAAAACCGGGTTCCATTTTACCCCGGAGCTTGGGCAACACGGACCATTTGACAAAGTTTACTAAATCGTGAATAACAATTTATGTACTGATCATAGATTAGTTTTGAAATTCATTATGCGTGACCAAATAAATATATTTTTTAATGCTGCATTTTCAAACGTCTCTGAGTATTATTTACCATTTTACAGCCTTCCAAACCTTAAGTATTCCATTTTGACCCGGGTTCCCCTAGTCACTATGAAGACTGATACATTTGTCATACCGATGGAGGAGTTTTCCAATACCCTCTTCGTAAAAGGTTGTCGACAGAACGTTCAGGTAGGTTTCCATGGCGTCTTGAAGCTCTTCATTGGTGCGGAAGCGCTATCCTCCCAGACCTGTCTTCAGCTCTCGAAAAAAGGTGAAAGGCCCCTCTATCTCTCCCTCACACCACTTGGTCAACTCGCTGAACAAGGTCTTCACAAGCGACAGACTTCCGTCCTTTTCCACCTGCATCATGAACGTCAGTTCAGCTATCTTTAAATTTCTTACACCATCGCTCATAAAATTTACTCCATAAACGGGGCTCATTCTGCGATGAATTTCTGCTGACCTATTCCCATCTGCGGTAGAAAACGAATGACGCTCTGCAACTCGCACTTGGTGGGAGAATCAATCATGCCGGCCGCGTTAACCTGGACATTTGCGAGGAGAGTGTGCTCCCAGCCATTTTGAGCGCATCGCTCCAAAACCCTTCGTCAATGCGAATGTTTGGAAATCCAACTCCGTTCGTTATCCATTTGGAGTGTCGGGTCATAAAACTGAAATACGAACCTGAGGAAGGGGAACGAGGCTCTCTCACAAAAGCGAAAACCACAAATTTTAGACGGAGTGCGGAAATCTGAGCTTGGCGGGGGCCCGTTTTGAAGGCGGGAGGAGGAGTATGCGAGGATCACAGTGGCCGGTAGTGCGATTTGGAGCCTCCGTGAATGACCCATTTAAATGGATGGGCTGAAAATTGGAACGATTTGGAGCAAATGGCTTAGAGCAGCGTCACCGTCAATGTCCAGCTTTAAAGGTCCTCTAGCTGAGCTCCAACTGATGTGTTGGACTCGACAGGGACAGACGTTATGGTATGGAAGATTCTCACTAGAGCAGAAGCAGAAACGCCTCCTACGGCTCGGCTTGTCCTTTAGCAATGCGATCGGAGGTTGAAAAAAAATAGCCCTCTTAAATAGACATAGTGTTCTGCGATAACAGTTTACTAGTAGCGGTTTGTTCAGTTTTCAGATTCCCAGTACTCTTCACCCTATAAACATTTTACAGCCAGAGCTCGGTCATCTTATAAGCATTTTATAGCCAGAGCATGAGCGTCAAATACTGGTTGCTAGCAGTGGTTTGTAGCCTTCTCTAATTCTTCTGCAAGCAATTAAGTTGGGAAAAGATGTGCTTTCATTATATATATTTCGTATAAAGGATAAAAAGGCATAATTTTAATTCACATTATACATTTTCTTTCATCAACAGCAAGGGTGTAGTGCAGACGGAAAGACGTTCCGGCACTGCTTTTTTTTTAACGAGAAGTAAATAACAAAAAATTGTGACAACATCCTTAAAACAGAGTGATTTTTGTCACCTAGGTTACAGCGTTCCTTATTTTGCGATTACACCACTGATCAACATGTTCATTCATCCCACTGATTTCGTATTTATTAGAATTTGTTCAATAAATTTTTATGTGACCTATAATGCATTTATATTTTTTATTACATGCACAAAAATTGTTGTATATTTTGTAAAGAGTACATGTTGGAATTTTGCATCGGGTGTCTTGGAAAAATGTGGATTAAGAAAGGGCGCCGACAATCGAAAAAGTTAGGGAACCACTGCTATAAGCAATAAAAACTTGGAGTAATTCGACGCAATGAAATAATTTTTATATATTTAGATTTTTTTCATTTTTTTTGTGTTACAACATTTATTTTGTCCACAATATTTCAACTGACTATTCTATGCAAGTCGTTTGTTGTCCCAACATCAAACTAAAAAGTTAACAAGTTCTATCTTAAAGATTAGAATTTCCTTTTTATGGTAAGTGACTTATTACGAGGTTAATTTCAGTGATAATAGAGCTCTTTCGATAAGAAATAAGATGTAACACCGACACTTGAAATCAAAAACACAAATTACTGTTATAAAAACAAATAAATAAAATTTGTTTCTTTATGTGTCCAGCAGATGGCAGCACGAATACAGAAATCTCGAAAGTGAAAGCGAAAGCGGAGAAAACAATTTTAATCTCGTACGTCACCAAAACCCCGATTCTTTTTATCTTATTTTTTATCTTTTAAAGTTCTGGAACGTTACTCGTCTCCTGACAAGTGTGGGTGTGACATCAGAGCGAAAAGATAGAATTATGGAAAATTCCCCACACTTTCAATTCCTACCTTTGATAATGAGAACGATTATTTATCTTCTATCTATCTGTCTATATATATATATATATATGTCTCTCTCTCTCTCTATATATATATATATATACATATATCGGAGGCAATTTATGCCGCGAAAGAATTCTCCAAATAGTATTAATAGAGATTTGATTGTGGGAATTTATTGCTTCCGCAAGAACAATTGGGAAAAAAAAAAATCGATTTTCGCAATCAGGGCTAGTCTTAGGAGGTGCGGGGCCCATTTAGAAACAATTTAAGGTCAACATTTTTCTGTTTACTTTCTCGTATACGAAATATACAAAGAGAATGTATTGTAATCGTCAAAAAATTAGAAATCGAGATTTTGATGAATCTGCACGTTTTAGACCTCCCTGAATTCGAAAAACACTATTTTAGAATTATATCTGTCCGTCTGTCAGCGTGTCTGTTACTCTGTCTGTGAACATGATAACTCGAAAACTATTAGAGCTAGAGCGATGAAATTTGGTATGTGATCGTTGCGCATAATTTGTAGGTTTCTATAAAATTTCGGAAAATCCGTCAACGGGAAGACTGTCTGTCTGTCTGTCCGTGTTCATGTGAACACGATAACGCATAAACTTAAATTGCTGGATAGATAAAATTTGATACCCAGTTTTGTCATCACGAATGTAGGTTCGTATCAAATTTTAGACAAAATCCGTCTAAGGGTTGACTGTCTGTCAGTCTGTGTAATCTTATACTTGTGAACACGATAACTCCCAAACCCTATGACTTAGATAAATAAAAATTGGTACAGTGGCGGCTCCTCTATTTGTGCACATGAGCACGTGAACACGTGAACCCCCAGAGAAAAACGAAGAAATAAATTTATTAACAAATTAAATAAAATAATATTAAATATATTTCCACATTTTTGTCAATTTCCAGGATTTGTTTCCCCCATTTTAAATACGCTAATACGTGGCTAACGTACTGTAAAAAAATTGTAGGTTATTACAGCACAGTGCACTTGGTCTTTCCTCGATCGCACGTGCGATCGAAGAAATGCCCTTGAAAACCAACTTACAGAGACAGAAGCGGACCAAGGGGCGGGAGGGGCGATACCATTCCATTCGCACATCTTCAGTGTGCGGGAGCTCGCCGGAGTTCGCATTTGTTGCAGTTTTCTCGTTCGAATTCTCCCTCGGTTTTGCTATATTCGGTTAGTTAATTCGTTTTTTATTACTGTTATTATTTTCCGATATATATTTTTTACGAACTAGTGTAAACAGTTAAAATGGCACTTTGTAAAATCAGTGTTTCGGAAATAAAGCAATTGCATTTTTCAACATTGTGTTTGGAACGAAAAAATGAATTGAAATTACTCAGGCCAACACCGTTGCTAAACCTTATCCAGATGACGAAATGTAAGACTAGAGATTTCAGAAGGGAATTCAGACCCCATTTATGTGAGAAATGTTCATGGATTTGTGGATGCGAATCAACCAACAGACTGTTTTGTGTTCCATGCCTCCTGTTTGCAAAACAGAATGGTGATTCAAGTTGGGTGAGTTACGGTGTTGCTGATTTATCACATCTAACTCAGAAAATAAAAAAGCATGAATGCTCACAATCACATTTAAACTCGATCTTAGAATTTAATTTGCTAGGAAAGGTGGATATTCGCCAACAACTCGGCATTGCATTTCGTTCAAATGTTAAAAGACATAATGAGAAAGTTACCAAAAATCGTTATGTTCGAACGAAAATCATTGATTGCATTCTGTTTTGCGGTGCATTTGAGCTTGCACTTCGAGGACATGATGAACGCGAGGATTCATTAAATACGGGAGTTTTCAGAGGTCTATCAACTTCTCAGCAGAACTTGATTCGTCTCTTAAAGACCATCTCACTAGTGCCACTGTTTTCAAAGGAACGTCAAACGAAATTCAAAATGATTTATTAGACTGCATGTTCACTGTTTGTCAGAACCACATAAAAAATGAGATCTCAGAAGCAAGTTTTGTTTCAGTAATAGCAGATGAAACTACTGATGTGTCATCAATTTGCCAATTGGCTGTCGATTTTGGATACGTTTTAAGTAACGGGCAACCGGTTGAGAAATTCTGGGGATTCACGAATCCACCTGGGCATGATGCAAAGTAGCTGAAGAGCTCTATAGCTGAATGTATCCAAGCAAGTTTGGAAAAAGTAGTAACCAAACCCGAGAAATTAATATCGCAGCGCTACGACGGTACAAACGTGATGAGTGGTCAACACGCTGGTGTTCAAGCTTTTATTCAATGTGCCTACAAGAATGCACAATATGTGCATTGATACGCACATCAGCTCAATTTAATTGTTGGGCAAGCAACCAGTCAGAATCAGCAAGTTCGAGTATTTTTTTCCAACCTGAGTGATATTACTAACTTTTTCAATAAATCTCCACAGAGAGTTGCTATTCTAGATGAAACTGTTAGAAAAATGATACCTCATGGTTCAGCTACTAGATGGAATTTTAAGAGTCGAACCATCAATACAGTGTATGAATATAGGGAACAGTTGATTGAATGCATGGGAAAAATAGAGTCAACATCTAAACAAGCTGTTACAATAAATCAAGCAGGAGCTATTCGCCGTATGCTAGAAGACTCGAAATTTGTGTTTTGGCTTACAGTGTTTCACAATATTATGCCACATGTCGATGTGTTATACAACCAGCTTCAGAAAACACGAACTGATGCAGCACTCATTAGAAAGCAAGTAAACGTTTTCCAGCAGTCATTAGAGAGAGAAAGGAAGAGAATGGACACAGTGACATAGGAGATATCGGCATCATATGAAACTTCAAGAAAAAGAAAGAGAGAAAATATTCATATAAATAGAACTGTAGAACCTAGAGAGATATGTGATGTTAACACGAATCAAGTAAAAGAGAGATGTTGTTTTATTTCTCACTACTCTGGTGTTTCTCTCCTCGAAGCTCCAAAATTCCAGGAGTACGAGAAAAAGTTTCCAACTCAGATTCTTGATCAAACAACTGATGTTTATTCTATGTTACAGAAGGATCGTCTGAAAACTGAACTAGGAGTGATTTACAGAAGATCAGATTTCAAAAATATGACTGGTGCTATTAGTCTTCCACAATTTATTATAGAAAACAATTTGCAGACTACGTTTTCTGAGACCTACAAACTATTGCTAATTATTGTTACCATTCCAATGACCACTGCTGAAGCTGAGAGATGCTTCTCAACTCTAAAACGAGTTCAGATATTTTTAAGAAGCACTATGAGCGGGGACAGACTAAGTTCTCTAGCTATGCTCTCAATTGAAAAAAGAATGATCAATGACATACCTAAATTCAATGAAAACGTTATTGATTTGTTTGCCTAAAAAAAAAACAGACGAGTTGATTTAATTTGCAAAAATTGCACTTGACTATTTTTTAATAAAAGTTCAAAGATATATTATAAGCAATATTATGGTTTTATTACATTCCATTGTAAGAAATAAAATGTTATATTTTTTTTCACCTATGAGAACTTGTTATTTTCTTAGTTGCATGGTTTTCCTTTAACTTGTGAAAACGCAAATGTATTTTAATTTGTAAGTTACGTCATATCTACAGATTTAATTTTCGAAATTTGTTTTGTGAACCTCCATTTAATTACCCCACGAGCCGCCACTGAATTGGTTTGAAGTCTGTTATTATTAATTGTAGATCCGTGCCCAATTTTTGTTTCGATCAGTTGAAAAAAATGTGTTCAGATCGCCGCATTCGTCTTTTCCCATCACAGAATGACGCAAGTCGTCATTGCGCAATGGCACGTTTCAACTTCCGCTATTCCTTTCCGCTCCTACCTTGACCCCATCTTTAGCCTCGGGTACTCGCTGAGGGAAATTCGTTGCGTTCTGGGCTTACAGAAAATTCACAATTTTTATCTGCGCGAGGTTTTGGGGAAATGACACCTTTGTTAAGGAGTATACGAGAAAGTTTATGGGAGACTACTCCCGCTGGTTACTTTTTAATAATCTATGGGTTTAGGGTTAAGAAAAAACCAAAGACCAGCATGAGTGTTGTTCCTTCATCTTTCTCCCATAATAACACAATATGGACAGTTTACAGTTCCGATTATAAAACCACGTATACTTAATTTCATTCTTCTAGGTCTTTGAGTTTCTGAGTTATAGTGTTCACATGGACCAGGACGGACAAACAGACAAACTTCCCGTACACGGAATTCGTCTAAAATTAGAAAGAAATCTGCAATTTTGGTGTTACACCTGCATGCCAAACTTCAAGCTTGTTGCAATTTTGAGTTATCCTGTTCACAGACAAAAAAAAAAAAAACACTTTTCTCTTTTCTTTTTTTTTAATCAGGGAGGTCTAAAACATGTTGTTACATCATCATCTCGAGGTGGAATTTTTTGACGATTACGATACTTTCTCTTAGTAAGGTAGATTAACTCGAAAATATTAGGTTTCTGGCTACCAGCATGAAACTTGGTGTGTCATGTGTGAATGTGTTTAGGTTCAAAATTCGGCCCAGACCCCATGAATTAGACTCCTAGTTTAAAACTATACCAAAATACATTCCTCAAAGCTGGGCAAAGTTTTATGCTGGTAGCCAGAAACCTAATATTCTTGATAAAAATATGACTATCCTACCTAACTATCTTTGCATATTTCGTATACGAGAAAATAAAAAATATATATTTTAAATTAAATTTTTAAAAAGCTAAAATTCAGTTTTTGTAACTCCTGGCAAAGACACCTAGGGCACATGCCCTGTCTGCCCCACCCTAGAAACGCCACTGAACTGAGCCGAGAATAAGAACTTGCTCGAGGTCCAGGCAGTTGCCCGTGGTGCCAAAGTCCGAGGTGGCGCTAAAGTAGGAGTGTGAAGGGAAAAAACATGGTTTAATAGACATGAGAGCTCCAGAAAAAGGCAAATGATTTCGATTTCGTATTGCTGCCTCCTCCTCTTATCCTGAATACTATCATTAAGATCAGTGAAGCTGAGAATTTTTCTGACTTTGACAGTAACTATTGCTACTGGCGAGAGAAGTGTGTCTGAACTGAAAATTATGAAAACGTACCTGCGACCCACCACGTCTCAGAAACAGCAACCATGCCAATGTAACATGATTCGCAAAATACTGAAATTGAGGAGATAATGAAAGATTTTACGGATAAAAAGGCAAGAAAATTGAATTTTTGAACAAAATTTATGGTACTACGTCAAAACAAAGTTACATGCTTTAAAATTAAATTTGTCGAACATATTATTTTGCTTTAAATAAAAGACCATTATATAATCTTAAATACAGCTGAAGTTTAAAAATTCTCACCATAATATTATTAAGTCATATTTGCAGGTAAAACATGCATAATTCTAAGTAACAGTTTGTTTAACATTTAGAATGCAGACTTTATAGAATTTAAAAAATACATTGGTTGGAAACGGGGTGGGGGCGCTATATTGTTGCCTTGCCCGATTGGTAAAATTACCTCGGCCTGCCGAGAATAGATAGCATTCTGGAAAGGGGCCTCTTACGCGCGGGCCCAATTTGGAGCAACTGGTCTTATCGGCTAAAGGCCGCCCCTGTTCCCAATGCTTTTGTTTCAAATTCCTGAACTGAAATTTTATATCACCGTCTACAGCTTAAAGCCGGTAACGTAAAAATAATAACGTCGGTACTTCGGGGATAAAAGACTAAAAGAGTACGTAATAAAATAGGTTTATCAAAAAATGTGCGCTACTCCAGACTGTTGAAACTTTCACCTCTTATCAGTGACGTAACTAGACAGTATGGGTAAATTAAACTCAGCAATATCACTAATTATAAAAGTACTTCTTTTTATGAAATGACATTTTTCACTCTTTTTACTGCTGATACGTCTGATTTTAAAGAATCTTCTAAATTAGAAGTAGTAAGGAA
The DNA here is from genome assembly GCA_013235015.1 of Araneus ventricosus. NCBI lineage: Eukaryota > Metazoa > Arthropoda > Arachnida > Araneae > Araneidae > Araneus > Araneus ventricosus. The sequence continues at coordinate 55,305 of BGPR01001601.1, read as the reverse complement.
ATAATTCAGTGTTTATTTACATTTTTATTTAACAGAACGCTTTTTTAAAAATCTTTTTGTAAATTTACAGCATTTCGCAATAAATTTAAAGTTGTTGGGGTTTATATATATAGAGAGAGAGAGCTTCCATTTCAGTAATAATATCTAATAATTTCATAATCAACGTTCAATCCAATTTTCTGGCGCCGTTCCAGAATGCTATCAACTCCCCGCTTACTTCCGTGTGTAACTAAGGGTGACAGTCAGGGTAAGTGTCCTGAGAACCATTACCAGAGGACGCAAAATTGAGTTTAAGAATTTAAGAGAGCTACTCAGAGGGCTAAAACAGAGAGCAACTACTACTTAAGAATTTAAGAGAGCTACTCAGAGGGCTACTACAAAGAGCTACTACTACCTAAGAATCTAAAAGAGCTACTAAGAATTTAAGAGAGAGTTTTTTAATTTCTCGTATACGAACTTTACAAAGAGAAAGTGTTGTAACCGTCAAGAAATTCGACTTCGAGATTTGGATGAATCCCCATGCTTTACACCTCCCCAAGTCCTAAACAACCATTTTTATTACACTGTCTTTATGTCTGTTGGTGAACTCTAAAACGTAACAAACTAGACGGATGAAATTTCTTATGTTTTCATAACACCTAAACTGAAGATTTTTATCAAGTTTTGGACGAAATCCGTCGTCGAGAAGCAGGCTCGCTGACAGGGAAGGTTAGGAGAGGCAAAATCCCCGGGCTAAGCAAAAATACATTTTTCTTATTTTCAAGAGTTATTTTGTCCATGACAAATGAGCCCGTCATGAGTTGAACTAAATTTTTATATTTATTCCTCCGAATATAAAGCTCACAAATTCTCATTATATTAATCGAAATTACAGAAGGTGTCTTGAAGTCAAATTTTCACAACAATACGTGACGTCATCAGACAACTTGAAGAAAGACTTCCATCTGCTGATTAGTCAACACAGTAATAATTCGCAAAAGGGGCCGGCATGCCAGTGTGGGGGGCCCGTGTGCCAGTACTTTGTCACAAGCCCGGCTCTGCTCTCAACAGTTCTGGCCAGAAGTCTCTGTCCCCCCGTGAGTGTGCGCGTGGACAAGATAACAAAAAACCTAAAACAGCTAGAAGGAAATTTGGCATACGGTTTTATCATTAGAATTGTAGATCTGGATCAAATTTTGGACCAAATCCATGAAAGGATCTGTCAGTTTGTCCTAAAGTGAATCCTATAACTATTAAACGCAACATGTTAGACAAAATAAATTTGCTACGGAATCTTGTCACCAAAATTGTAGCACTGAACCAAATTTAGGTTCCAATTAGAAGAAAGCGGAACGTCTAAGATGCATACGCGGTTTTCTTCACTATGCTACGCAACACAAAACGAGGCCATATTGTGCTAGTATACGATAAAGTCGAGGGAAGAACATATCTCTTGGTTTTTTTTCTTAACTCTAAATCCTTAAATTCTGAAAAACTAAGAAAAGGAATATTGACCAACATTTTTTTCCAGTTGAGCCCTATACCCCCGAGGTCGGCCCTGCCTATGTAATTGTACCACCTCGGGTTAGGGCTCTATGCAGGCGCGTATACTGTTGCGAGACGAACTGTTCACAAACCATTAAAAGAAATTATTTTCACGACGAACCAACCGCGACCCATGGGTAGCAAACGCACTTCGATCCACTAATCATCGCTTGTCAGTCGCCAATGAAGATTCTTGGAAGCGCTTTTGAATGCGTCTTGGCTTGTAGATTTGACCTTGCTGGTTCGAAGGAGGTTCGCGAGTAGCGACGAACGACATTCGAACACTTCCCTACGTGAACTGCAAACACCTTTGCGTTCTCAGGAAATTCAGCAGGATTTGGTTCACATCGAACCAAAAACCCCGTTCACACCTGCGAACCAGCTGCTCGCGAGAGATTCACGAACTGCAAGTGTATACGCGAGACGGTAAGACGGTAAGACGGTAGTCCGCCTGACATTTCGCTAGTCTTGCCACCATATTGCAACGCTACTGCCTCTAGTTCACGGTTTCGATTACTGAGGAATCTTGTGTCTTCATGTGAGTTCCCATAATCAACTAACATTACATTTTTTGGTTCATAACACTTGAAGAATATATCTTCTATATCCATTTAATATTTTAAATATTTTGCTCTTTAACATAAGGAACTTAATTAATATTTTACTTCATGCGAGCTATTTATTGCTTTAAAAGGCTTTACCTCGTTATTCCAATAAATAATTTAGTTAAACGAAAGAACTAGGGATGGGAAAACCGAACCGTTTTTTTGTTTCGGTTAACCGGTTTTTTTCGGGGGTTGTCTCAGTTTAAATCGGTCAACTTTCTCAGATTTTGATTGATTAACTTGTTACATTACCGTCCAGTTTTAAAGTTATAGAAGCAGGAGTATTCTAGGCTTTCTCGTATATTTAAGGAGCGTTATCTTCATTATATGAGAGGCGAATATGCATTTTAGAATATTGTTTCTTCCCTATGAAAGATTTTTACCAAAATTTGACATAGGTTTGTAGGGTAAATACCGCATGCTAAAATTCACTACTCTAGTATGTTGAGTTTCTGAGTAATCGTACTTATATACACACGAAAAGACAGACCGACAGACGTCAACCCGTTGACGGATTGGGTCCAAAATTTGATAGAGATCTGCAATTTTGATGATAAAACCGTATACTAAATTTCATTTATTTAGATTTTTGCGTTTTTGAGTTATCGTGTTCAGATGCACGTGGAGGAACGGAGTAGGGATGGGGGAAACCTGACGGTTTTAACCGAAAACCGGTTTTTTTTTTTGTTTCGGTCAACCGGTTTTTATTTCGGTTATTTTTTTGTCCCGGTTATAACTGATTACTTTTTAAAAATCCAATAACCGGATTATAAAACCGGATTGGAAGATAGGCTCGATTTTAGGTTCGATTAGTCTAAAATTTGCCAAGTTATGAAGCTTTGAATTTCATCATCTTTGGCCAATCACCCACAACCGCTTCCTCGAGGCGTCTGCTGGTTGGCGGATTACTGAAAGAGTTTTAATGAACAGATAAATATTGGCCAATGGATTGATTGCCTGCAAAAACTATACTAATAAAAAATTTTGTTTGCAAACGGCGTCTGTTTTTTGTAGCCAAAAATATTTATCTTTAGTCGGAAGTTCTGTGGATTCCGAAAGATTAGTATTGCGTTGAATGATGTTGGTTCCAATGAGAGGTGTTGACTCACGGATCAACTCATTGTTGAAAGTCTTTATGAGCAGATTAGATGATAAATATTGGCCAATGAATTAATTTCTTGTGAAAACAATGTTAATAAAAAAAATTGTGTCTATAATACTTACTTATTGCAATAATTACTCATTTATTATTATTACATATTGTATTAATTACTTATTTATAATCATTACTTATTACATTAATTAATTATTGTATTAATACTTACTTATTGTATATTATTATTAATAAAAAATTCTGTCCACAAACGTTGCTTTAAAAAAAACCCTAAAACCAGTTTTTTCAAAAACCGGTTATTTTTAGCGGTGTAAACCGCCAAGTTAAACCGTAGGTGAAAAAATCCGGTTTAACCGGAAACAGTTTTGTTTGGAAAAACCGCCATCCCTACTTGTTACTAGACTGATGGAGGTTTTTCCGGTTTTCGTCTCAGCGAAACACAAATGCGGGCCAGTTCCCCCTGAGAGTCCCCCATGGAGACAAACCACTGCCCATATACCGGAGCTAAGTCAGACCTCTACCTCAAGTAATATTTAGGTGCTCCAAGATTGTTTTGACCAACAGAAGTTATCACACTTCCCATTATTTATCATGAACCCTAGGCTAGATTAACAGTTATAATTAACAAAATTTAATAAAGATATTAAATATAAATTAATTAAATTAATTAATCAAAAATTAATTTAATTAAATTATTACTAGGCTAGATTATACAGACTAGAATAAGAGGAATAAATCAAGAACATCATTTCCTTTTCTCTTCGTTTCTATTTTCATGACTTTGCTTTAACTGAGAATCATTTATTAACGGAATATTTAGATGTCGGTATGCAATACAATGGAAAAAAATCATTTCATACACCCGACGGAAAAAAACGACATGTTTTTGCAGTTGGAGTTTAATTTAAATATTAACAAAGAATTCATGAACTGGGGAAAAAAATGAGCAGTTTCATTATCAGATCGAATTGAAATTATTGCATTATCGATAGAAAAGACTATGAACCACCAGATGCGACTTTATTTACATTTGATAACAGTGTCAATCAATCTCAACTTTGACAGTTACTTTTAGGGAAACTGCGACTGTAAAATAATAATAATAAATAAACTAACATCTGTTATCTTTAAACACGCGCGTCTTAATTTATCACAAACATCCGGTAATGAAAAAATAAACAGATAAATTTAACTAATGATTATATTGTTTAAACGATAAGAAGCTTTAAATCTAAAAATCTAGTCGGAAAGCAATCGTTATTCATTTAATATATAAAGATTAAACTGGCAGCGTTTCAAATTTGATTTTTAAAAGTTTGCATTACTACCATAGTATCAATTTTACAAACTTAGGGAAAAGTTGTCGAATTTGGACTACCTGGGCATTTTCTGATGTAGAGTGATAAAGAAGTAATTCTAATGGAAATCCAGTAGAAGAATTTTTTCCAGTTCATACTTCACTATAATTTTTTTTTAAAATAGCTTAAAGATAAGGTTAGGGGAAATTGAACTTGCTAGAAGGTCTTTTTTTACCTTTAGAACAATGTAATTAACTTGTTACGAAATGCGTTTTAAAGTAAAAAAATTGCATCATCGGTCCCATTAAGGAAATTGGTTTCCTAGATTGGACCACCGGTTTCCCAAATTAGACCACCAATTTCTTTAAGCACAATTCAAGCAAAAATATTTTTTTGGTGTTCAAATTCCCACCAACACACAATGCATGACCCAAGTATGACATTTTATGCACTGTATCACTTCTTCTCCTTTTGTTTCCTCACAAATGATACATGGCCTCAGTATTTGTTCTTTTGATCCAACATTTGATGGCTTTAGCGTCCTTTTATTGTTTTCTTTGCTGTGGCTTATTCCACTTCCAATTTATGGGGACTACTAGTGGTGATAACTGCTTTCTGAGTTATTTCTGAAATTCAAGATAATAATCCCAATCATATAGACAGTCCAATTTAGGCAACTGTTTTTGGTCCAATCTAGGCAGCTTTTGGATAACAACAAAAAAAAATCCCCTAACTTTATCTTTAAGATATTTAATGAAATTATTATAGTAAATTCTAACCTAGCCAATTTCCTATCTGAAGATATAATGATATATTTTCCTACTTACTTTAAAATAGCGTAAAGGCTTTTTGACGTTTGTTAAAATACTTATTTGATGATAACTAAATCTAAATACTTGTTCTCTAACTGTAACCACCTAGCGCTCTCTCTTAAAAAGGATAACTTTAAGTAAATTGGAATTTTAATCATATTTCCAATATATTTTTAACTTTTGAAGAATGCTTGTGATTTTTTTTTCTTATGGTATTCATTTTGACTTTGTTTCTTTGTAGTATTTTCCCAAGTCTAATAGTTTTACGATTTTGTTTTGTCCTTCATATTTTTGATTAGAAGCTACTTTTCATTTTGATAAAGCTTCTACTTTGTGTACACTAATTAAAGCGTGTGTTTAAAGATATTGTAGCGAAACTTGCTCTCTTTGTGTGTAAACACCGTGGCTCAGTCGGTAGAATACTCAGAAGCGAATAGCAGATTGTCACTTAGAATCCGGCTGCAGGCGAGTTGCCTAAAAGTTTGTTTTGTTATAATTTCCTTTGTGTTGTCTCTCGTTTTTTTAGAGTGTTCTAATTATTCTTATTAACTGTAACTGTACAGTTAACTGTATTATTAACTGTATCTTTCCAAGTCTGAAAAGTTCTAGCTGTTTCGTCAACTGTATATAAGTAGATGTAATATTTAGTTCTCTGAATAAAGTCTCGAGTTGAGATTAGCGAGCTTTGTCTTCATTCGACTTGAGCGAATACACAAAATCTAACGCTAATTACATCTACGCGACAATATTTTAATTTTTTTATTTTCTACACTTTAGTATTTAATACCTCTCACAATTCATTAAAAATATTACAGAATCTTGTGATCAATTATTCTCAAATTGACTACCAGTTGGCACCTCTCACATAGAACCAAAATATAATTAAAATTAATCGATTACCCGAAAATTATGTTCTGAAAATATTAAAATATTATATTACCATCGCGAACACACAGCAGTACAAAACTTCATAACTCTAGCAAATCAAAATTTCAGTGAAAAATCGAGTACAATATTCCATATTTACAAAAAAGAAATAAGTCAAGCTAAATAAAAGCAATATTTAATTACCTGAGAAAAAGTACGTTTTAAATGCAAGCAAAAATCACAAGTTATTTATTTTTACAATGGAATCAATTCAAATGACGTTGCAATATTAGGACAAAGGTAACTGCGAAACCATTCAACGGCACGTTGGCTTACTCCGTGCAGTCTGACGTCACGTCTTTTTTTTTCCTCCTACAAGATGTGCAAAGGACTCCAAAACTAAATTGGGGCGACGATTTGACGTATGTCACATAAGCGTGAATTGATACTATTATTAAACTGCTTGAACTCAATTTTTTCATCTGTATTTCTGTCCACATATTTATTTTCTTCAATGAGGAAATACTTCTTAAATTAAAATGAGAGGGAGAAAAAAAGAAAGAAAAAACGCCTGCATTTGTTTCGAAATGTGAATGATAATATTGAAACTAAAAGTTGCATCATTATAATATTTTAGACAATATCTGTCTCCCTGACTGCATTAATAGTAGAAGTTAAGTAGCTAGAAGTTGACACTGGGCTTTTCTTTTTTTGTCGATGATGTCCAGATTTTTTTTTATCTTTAATCAACCTGATAACATATCATAACTAACATTATCATCCTCTTAGACGTTTTTATTCTCATAAAAAATTGCGTAACGTATTTATCCGAAATAGGTGTAGGTTTGTTTGTTTTTTCTTCTGCCCTGCGGATAGCAGTTCTAAAATAGAAAAGTAAATAATCAGTTTCGCATAATGCTTTAATACGACGAAGTGCTTTTGATTCGTTATATTAATGTTCCTTTTCGAAGTTATGCAAGAAGGGACAAACTTCGTCAATTTGAACCGCGGGCCGATGATAATTCAGTGATTGCCTAAATAGAGAAGTAAATAATCAGTTTTATATGGATGCTTTGATTCGATGAAGAGATTTTGTTTCATTAGATTAATGTTCCGTTTTGAAATTATGCAAGAAGAGAAAAACTTCGTCAATTTGAACCGTGGTTAGATGAAAGCCTAAATAGAGAAGTAAATAATCAGTTTCACATAATGCTTTGATTCGACGAAAAGCTTTTGATTCATTAGAATGATGTTCCGTTTTCAAGTTCCGCGAACAGGGTTGGCGCCAGAGGGGGGGACAAGGGGGGTCCAGGGCCCCTCGTCGAGGAAAATTTTTGTACGGGGTATTCAACCGTAGTTAATAAATAACAATCTGGCGAAAATTTGAGACCAATTTCATTACCTTCATCCCCCCATACAGCAGGTCGTGCCCTCCTGTCGGGGAGACCGTGCCCCCCGTCGGGCAAACTCTAGCTTCATTCCTGTCCACGAGAAAGGATCAACTTCGTCAATTTGAAACGGCGTGGCGGTCCGATGACTACATCTATTTTGAGCAGTGATGTAAAATACTCAGGTACTTATTTTTAACGGGTAAATACCCAAATTGATTATTTATTTTTCAATTAACTCAAATTCAAATAAAATACAGGCACTGCTGTGAAATATGATGTTTCTATATCATATAAATATATAGAGAATATATACTGAGCATAAGGTAGGGTAAAAAAAAAAGAAAGAAAAACTAGTAATATATGAACCTTTTACAACCTTTTAAATTCTATAAAAACTTTTTTAAAAATGAAGCAGAAAAAACAAAAACGGATCTTACATAAAATACGTGGGCTAAATGTCAATCTTTTTTAATTACATTGAGTAAATGAATAATAATGTATTTGCTTCCTTTTAAAAAAGAGAGTTATTAACTAAATTAAAAAAGAAAATGTTGAGTTTGGTTTTAAAATCATAAATAGCTGATAAATAGCCGTCAAAGTACCAGGTATTGCTGATGAAAAGTTAAAAGATGTTTCAGTTCTAACATCTTTTAAAAGTGAATTATTCTGAAAGTAATATGCACTCATATTACTTTCAACAAAGATAAGTGCTTTTTGCAACAAGATTTAAGCAACAAGAAATATGAATTTCTGTTGCTGAAGCTGTTGTATTAGTTGACGATGTATCAGACACACACACAGTTTACTGGTTAGGCGGGGTTCATCTGGATCATGAACATCAACACTTAATTGTTCTTGAAACTCCAAATTTCATGTACTTGTCATGGTTGGAATTGGATTAAAAGAAAATTCATTAGCTATTTTATCCCTTTCAAAATCTTTTTTAAACCAACAGGACTTTTGAAATATTTTTTATGTGTTTCTCCATTTTGCTTACATTGGCATCTTTGTACTCAACATTACAGTACTTACATTGCATACTTTTATCCTTCTTAACGTTAAAAGTTCTAAGTAGTTAATTTTTTCCCAATTTATTTATTATTATTTTTTAAAACTTTTTAAAGTAAAATTTACATTAATAATAATATATGTTAAGTAAATGACTAACTATTTACTAAATTAAAACAAGAATGGCTGACTTGCACCGTGGAAATGTGAGCAAATTAAGAATCACAAGATTCACTGGCGATGTCTATATAAAATAAAAGCGCTGTTAAAAATTTTTATTCTATTAGTATCATAGTCTCAAACCAGAAAAAGTAAATGATTCTCCGATCCCGTTTAAGTTTCAGAATACTTTATTCCGAATCCTGATAGCAATGTTTTTTTTAAATATAATTTGGACAAAATTTTAATTTAAAAATTTTATAAACTATGTATTATGTATATAAATTTTATGTTTGATTTTGAATCACCGTTAGAGAATACTTATTTTTTAACAAAATACCGAGTTTTAGGGTATTTATAGATTTGTTTCATTTTGAATCGCCATTCGCAAATACTTTTTTTTTTTTTTTTTTGCAAAATACCTAGTTTTTGAAATTTTGTACATTTCATTTTGAATCACCATTCGCAAGTACTTTTTTTTTTGCAAAATACCCAGTTTGGGGATATTTATAATTTGTATACGTTTCATTTGGAATCGGCGATCACACATTTTCCCCAAAAATATTTAATTTATGGATATTTATAAACTTAATGTTTCATTTGAATCACAATTCTCAAATGCTTTTTTTTTTTTTTTTTTTTTTGCAAAAAACTAAGTTTTTGGGTTTTTATAAATTTTCTGTTCAATTTTGAATCACAATTCGTTAATACTTTTTTTGCAAAATATCAAGTTTTGGGGAATTTATAAATTTTAAGTTTCATTGTGAATCACCATTTGCTTTTTGCAAAATACCCAGTTTTGGGGTATATACACAAAAAATATTTACCTACCCACTGGGTATTTACCCACTCTACACCACTAGTTCAGACGCGTTTACATAAATCTTCATATACGAGATTAAGGATCACAGGAAAAATAATTAAGAAAATGTATTTTTCAGTTAAATTTTAATTTAAAATTAATTGTAAATTAGTAATTGCTTAATCACAATTTCATCATTAAAAACTTTCCTACATCAAGTTAAAAATCCAATTGTTCTTTTTTGTTAAAAAATTATTAAATTATTCAAAATTAATATAAAAAGGTAAAGTTTAATTTATGCAGCTTTTGCGGATTCCGAGGAATTCGGATTATCCGGGAAATTCAGTAAAATACTCTTGATATACCAACCGCAGCAGAGTACTGACTCTGGGTGCTCTGTGAAGGTGTACGGAAAGAGCACTCGGCGATTCGCACGGTACAGTGGTAAACGAGTTGAGTGTAAAAAGAAGATATCTGAATTTGGTTCTACTAATCAGGAATGGCGCTAGAGTTTGCCGGACGGGGGCCCGATTTGCCCGACAGGGGAGCACGACCTGCTGTACAGGGGGACGAGTGTAATGAAATTGGTCTCAAATTTTCACCAAATTATTATTTAACAACTACAGTTGAATACCCAGTAAAAAAAAAACTTTCCCCGACGGGATCCCTGGCACCCCTCTGGCGCCACCCCTGCCACTAATTAAGGTGCTGCATTCATTCTTAAAGACTAATTCGAATACTTCTTTTAAATTAGGAATAAACATTAGCTTTTTCCTGATTCGTAATTGTTATTTTTTCCTTCATTTTTCAGAAGCTTAAAAAAAGATGTTCGGATTTCTGGGGTTCAGATTCCCGGGGTTCTTCTGTACTATTATAAGCTACGGCACCCTTACGGCTGCATTTCTCGAGCCTTAACTGTCTATTTTAAACATAAATTTTTCTCTTATCTGGTTATGAAATTCAGAATACAATGCAAAAGGCCAATGGTCATAGGAAGTGTGACTTTTCGTTCCGTTGACAAGTAACTAATCTATACTTATAAAAGGCAATGTTTGTGTGTGTGTGCGCGATGTCCAGACGAATCTATCTCACTTACAGCCATGAAATTTGGCACACAGGTAGTCGTAATGGTGACTCAATGCACCTCGAAGCCGAAATTTTAAAATTTAATCTAGAAATTTTCTTATTTAGTGTTTTGTGTTGTTTTGGGTCATTTTTGGCACGTTTATGGCTGTAACATCTTTTCTAATGATCGTTGAAAACCAATAAATGCACCATCGGATAGAACAAACAATTTTCATTCTAATGAAGTTTGTTTTGAGCTTCAAAAGTAATTTACTGAATTTTGAGAAATTTTTAAAAAATAGTCAGTTTTGCAATCGAAATTTTATTTTTGTTTTTAAATTTGCTGCATCCGACGTTCTAATAGCACTATTATTTTCAATTTTTTCAGCTTAGAACTGGAACGGTTCTGTCCGATTTAAAACAAGAACGGTTAGAATAGCTTTTTCCTTTTTTTTATTAATTTTTTCTTGGTCAGTTGAAAGATATTTTTCTCTAGCGAGCATACTCCCGCGGAAGTTTCTTCGGAGCCTTCCCGACATGCATTGTTGCAATTTCATTGGCTGACGGTGCAGAGCGCAGGATACATCATAACTTTCAACTGAATGACTTCTATTATTATTTTCGGCAGTGTCTCAACGTGTTTATGTCTCGCGTATTTTACTTTCCGTATAATAATCATTTTCACATTGCAATTTTTTAATATTGTTTCGGATTAACGTACTCTGTATTGTTTTTCTACAGTTGAAATGTCATTATCGCAAAGAAAAATAAGCGGGAAAATCAATAATGTGTATCTTTTGTTTTGTTTTCAGAACTTTTTCATGTCATTGTGGGCGTTTTTTTTTTTAATTTTTTATTTTATTTCTGATTCCACGGGCAACGCCGTGCGCGTAATGCTAGTTTTATATAATTTAACTCTTTCGGTTAAATGGATACTGCAGGAAACTTTGCTGTCATCTTCATGATTCCTTAGATAGGTGTTTTTTACAATCTCCAGCAATGTCTCCATCGCAAGATTCAACACCATCAAACAAGTTCTCAAATGTTCATCATTTCTCTTTTTACATCCTTTTACTTAACTTGCTTCATGTTTGTACAGATGGAATTTCATAATTGATTTTTCTTTCATTTCCTGATGTACCAGAGTTCTGAAATTCTTCACAGCTGTTTGTTCCCGATGACAATATTGTATTTTAATATTTTCAGAATTTAATTATGAAATAATCGCTTGATTTTACTCAGTTTTGATTCAATACGAGAGGCGCCATCTGATAGTGATTTTTAGAAAATTTGACTACAAGATTCCATAATAATTATAAAGATGAATTCTGAAATATATTAAAGATTAAAAATTAATAAAAATAATTTTTTCTAAAAGCAAGCTTTTATCAGCGTTCTAAAACGTAGGAAATATTTATTTTAATCAAAAATCAGGAGTTCAGAGCAAAAATCATAAAAGCGTGAGGCGCTGACAACAATACTATAAGGAAATTAAACCACAATGAATATAAAATAAATATATAACGAATGTTGATTAAAATCCCAATTTGCTTAGAATATTTATCTGAGCACCTCACGCTTTTACGATTTTTGATTTATATATATATATATATATATATATTACAGCAAAATTAATTTAACCTGGCTAAAGCTTGTCCACAGCCAAGCTGCTATATTAATTGTTGAAAACTCCATTTACTTGGATTGCCTCTTTCATTATTTTTAATAACAACAGAGTTCTTTCACTTGTTGACATATAATACTTAAACTTGATTTTTTGTTTACGGTATCTTTAGTAATTTCAATTTATTAGATTTTATTTAAAATTGATGTATTGTTCAAATAATGACTTTTTAGTATAGGATTTAATTCTTGATATGTTTTGTTATATATATATATATGTAATAATCTTACTAAATTTTGCTTTAAATTCTAATATTATATATTTTAAAGTCTTAATGTATTCCAAAATCACTTTTCTTAAACTCCAGTTTCGTTTTATTTCCTGCGATGGAGGCATATTAAATCTCTCGTTTTGGCATATTTATTACTAAAAGAATATTTTAATCGTTTCCACGTGCACAGGAATCGCGAAATCAGCGACTTATTGCCGCCATGCATTTTCCCTAAAACACTTACGTAATATACTAAAAATAGCTATTATTCCCTTCACTTTGATCACGTATCTATATGTTAAATCCCTACCTGAGGAAATGCAGGGATTTTCTTTCCGCTTTTTATTTAAAAACTTCAACTAAGATGCACGTACGTCTGCCACTCTCCCATAATAAAGGAAAAATAGTTAATAACTCGGCCTGTTTTTTATTTAACGACTGCAACAAAGAAAACATTATATATATATTCACATTTCAGTGTATTTGTGACAGTGTTCTTTTTTAAAACATTTTTTATTTTTATTTTAAATCAGTCAAGAAGTCTTGAGACATTTTTATTTTAGTCTAGAAAACAATTTTTTAAAAATCCACTTGAATGTCAAGTTCCATTAAACGAAACATTAATCCTTTGATGTCGGTCGCACGCTCAATGTTACCAAGCAGCTGCCCTGCCTGTGTGACAATCGTCCTCAAAGGGTTAAAGGTCATTCGGGGCTCTGGTCATGATGAGATTCATGGCTGCTTCACTCCAAGAAACGATAAGAATACTCTGCGATAAAAGAGCATTCAAAAGATAATTGATAAAAGAAATCACTGAGACTAGACAAACAGTGAACATGGGACGACTCATTGACCGGTTTGTGAGACCACTTTCGAAGCAATGAATTCATCCTCAAGTGGGGCCCCGACAGAAAAATCTTACCTCGGTCGCGGTCATCGTTCTAAATATCGTAGTTTCGTGCTAGATATTCTACCAGGAAAATCCATATATGAACCAAAGAAAAGATCGCAACCTGACATTCAAAATGACCGAATTAGGATATTTACGAGAACGAAATTAATGCAATCCGGAGAATAAAAAGTATTTCATGAAGTATATCAATTGATTGTAGTGAAGAGTGGTGTAAAAACGGGTACCTTGATTTTGTCTTTATTAATTCTTCTTTCTAGCGGACAAATACTGAATTATTCTCCTCTAGTGAAGAAAAAAGAATGGTCATAGTTACCATTTTGTTGAATTCACTTCGTCTGTGAAGGTTTGTTTTACGACATCAACTCTCCAATGTTCTTTTCTTTTTAAACTATCCTTACTTATTAATCATTACAATTATAAAAACTATATTTAGTCCGGCTTATTATATGTTTACTAAAGATTTATATCCAATCAAAAAATAAAGAGTTAGTAAAACAATTGCGCGGTTCTATTTCGTTTTTTATAGCCTCTGCACTCGGGGTAAAACCGGGTACTAGGGGAAACTACGGATACCCGACCCGAGAGGATTTTCTTAGGTTGTGAGATAGTGGGTAGTTTGTGAGGGCCATTCCTATTTGACCTTTCAGCCAAATGTCTGATGGAAAGCATTTCCAATTTATTCCGATTTTCAATGTTTTCTCTTTTTTTTTTTTTGTTATAATTTCAAATAATACAAAGAATTATTTTAATCAAAATTTTAAAAAGAATTAAACTTTATTTATTCTATTATTTCCTCGCTTGCAAATTAACTATTTCTAATCATTTTTTCTCATATAAAACGCATGTAAAATTGAAAATCTTTTGCTCGAAGTCTTTGCAATCATTTGGCTTTATTTAACTCATCGTCATTTGGACTGAGCTCGTCTCTTAGTTAGCTTGAATTTCAAAGAAGAAAGAAATTACGTAGAATACATTTTCCTTCTTTTGCTTTTGGATTGGATTACTTTCTTATGCTTTTTGGGATTTGGGTCATTAAAATAATAGGAGAACCCAGTAGGTCTATTACGTTTTAACAATTTCTTTTGTTTGTACATTTGTTAGATTCTTACATTTCATTTTGTAGCTATTCAGTTCTTTTGTAATTTCCAAACCAGCAGTGTTTCAATGCGCTAGTGGCATTACTAGGTTCCCTATTTCATTCCTACAGCTTTTATCACTAATTTAGATACGAATTTTGCAAACATTTTAAAACTGATTGTCTTCATTACTAAATTGTCAACTATTGTAACTATTGATAAATCTTTTTAGAAAACTATATTTACTCTTAAATTGCCAACTATTGTAATTATTGTTAAATTTTTAAAAAATCGTCTTTTTTCTTAAATTGTCAGCTATTATAACTATCGTAAAATCTTAAAAAATTGTTTTATTCTTAAATTGTCACAAAAAATAAAAATTAATACTACTTTCCCACTGAAAATCTAGTTCTCCCTAATTTCCCAGTTAACATGTGTACCCGGTTTTACCCCATTTTAACTTTTTCTACAAATAAATCATTAGTAAAAAAAGTAGCAAAACTATGACTTTTCCTGGAAGATATATTGTACTTTGATAAATAATGAATATTTTAGTAAAGTTTGACAAGCTCTATGTCCAATAGTTTAGCTCCAACAGGCCTTCGAGTCTTAGGTACCCGATTTTACCCCACTTCATTGTATTATGTCGTATCTAACTGAAGCAGTCAAGTGATAACTAATACTGTGGAACTTCGCTAACTCAAACGTTTTTAATTCGAATTTCTTCTCTGGTCTCAGGAATTTCCTATTAACATAATGGGAAAAAAACCCACCTATAACTTAAAACTTATTTTGGTTAATTCAAAGTCAAAACTAAAAACTGTTTTTCTTTCTGGATTGTATTTTTTATTTAACTATGTCCGTACCTTGTGAATAATTAATAATCCTAATTGAATAATTTCTTAAGACCATTAATTCGTTAATTCCATCGAGGACTTTATTGCTGTACAATGTTTTTAATCAAAAAAGTAATGAAAAATTTCTCACATTTTTAAATAAACTTTGAATATGTTAGTTGTGAATTATACTGTTTATTTTGAAGTTTTATTGTATATTCAGGGTGCTGAATATTGTTTATTAAAAATACTTAGCTGTTTATTGAAATTATTTTTATTCATTAAAATTATTCAATTGTAATTATTATCACTTTAGTTATTAAAATTACTTTTTAATGATTAATTACTTTTTTACTAAAACTGTTTGATATTAAAAATAAATCGTTGCTGCCATTTTTTAGCTTAAAAATTATCGTTTTCTATTGCTGCACCCTTTTTAGGATTTCTTAATTTGAATTTTTAGATAAATCGAATGTTTACTGTGGTCCCATCAACTTCGAATGTGGCAAGTTCTAATTGTACATATGACTATTTCAGCAAGTCCGTTGTTGATTTTCAAATGTGGTAATGTGTTCAATCAAAAAATTCTCACTTTTTTTAAGACTTTGAATACGTCAATTGGGAGTTTATTGTTTGTTAACTAAAATTCCTTACTCATGTATAAAATTATTTTAAAAATTTTCTTTAATTATAATCACTATATTTATTGAGGTTAGATACTGTTTATTTATGAATTATGTACTATTTATTAAAATTATTACATATTGAAAATAAAACTTTGCTGATATTGTTAGTTTAAAAATTGTCGCTTTGTCTTGCTGTTTTCATTTTTAGACCCATTTTTTCTAAATTCGAATTTTTATTGTGGTTCCGTCAACTTCAATTAGCTTAGTTCCACTGTAGCGAAATATACCTGTATAGGATTTTCTATAGGAAAGTTAGCAACTTTTCTTTTTATGTAAGACTTCACTTTCTTCTTATCTGCACAGAAATTTTATAATGTCGTTTTTTTTTCAACTTTTAATTCCTTGAAGATGAAGTGAATAAATTAAGAATTAAAGAAATAATTGTGTCATTAATTAGAAAATAATAGCCATATACCTTATGTCAGGTACAAATGTTACATGTATTTGTTTGCAAGTAATTAACTGTTCTAAAACTCCAAACCTTTTCATCTTCAAAGGTAAAAAAGGTTTCAGAAAATTTTTCAACCTATATCTATTTTTTAAACTTTTATGCCAGATCTCTGAAGAAGATAATCAGGTTCTTTCATCAAGTCTTAGTTTGTTTTCATAAAGCCTTATTTTGTTAACTCATGTAACATAAATTAATTACTTGGTAGATAGAAATTTGCATCTCTTGAAACAAAATAATCTGAAAACAAAACAGTTTACATTAAACAACATTAAAAAAAGCATTTGATCCTTTCATGTTCAGAAATGACTCATTTTTCACGTTAATTCTTATTGAAGTTTGTAATCTTGTCAGACAAAAGGTTTATAATACTTTCATTCTAAAAAAGTAGTTCAGTTTTAAGGAAAGAGTCAAAATTAATAATTTTTTATGTAATATTTTTTCATTTAAAGAAGGTTAAATGACAGATTAAACAGTAGGCTGAATTTGAAGTTAGAATGCTGATTTGCAGCTTTATACAATTATAAAAGCCTCCTAAAGCATGAAATTATAATATTGATTAAGTGAGCCAATATTTTACTTGTCATTTAATATTTTTAATTAATGTAAATTAATATGCAAGGATTGTGCAAATTTTAATATTTCTCTTACTTGAAACAAACACTTTCTTTCATTGAACAGAGTTTCTTGCTTATTTTTTCTGGTTATGACACAATTCATATGTAGAAGTATTCCATACCTACATCTATGAACAAGGGTGGGAAAAAAAGTTACCTACAAAAAAAAAGTAGGTCAGTTCTTCTGAAAGCTCTCAAGGAATGTAACCCCCCACACACTGAACTAAATTTAGACCTTTACTGCAAACACTTCCCCTCAATCATGAGTCCTTGGCTAGTTATGGCCAAGTGGGATCAGTCAACAGCAATGAACAAACAAGTTTTTGACTGCAACCACATCATAATATGGTTGTAGATTTTTTTTTAAAGAGAGTTAAAAGTTATTCTGAAAAATATTAAAGGCCCTTTATTGCAGTCTACACAACTTTTAAACAATAAAAGAGATAGACAATGATTTTAATATTTAGAATATTTTTAAATGAAATTTGAGATGATTCCAGCCTATGGTCATTTTGAAATATAGCTGTGGAAAGTTGATCGTTGACAGAAAAGAGTGCCAAATTGGTGGCTGAACTTTTTATAATTTTGAAATGAGGAATATCCTTAATTAAAAATGCAATGGAAAAGAAATTGCTGATTCGGTAATTCTTAGAGGCTCACAAAGCCCCTCAGCAACAGACAACCAAGCTGAGAAAGGGGAAGTTATAATAATCAAACTTTGAAAGGCATGGTGAAAAAGGATTTATTACATACATAAGTAGAAAATAATATATGCTAATGAATCATTAATTAATGATAAATGAAAAGAAATTTTATTAAATATATGCAATTTTAAATTTTTAACAAAATATTCAGATCAAAATTGCTCCAAGAAATATTTTTTACACAACAATGTTAAAAAATCTTACAAAAAACACTTAACTGTCAATGTTTTCCCAATCTGCAAAATTTATGTATATGACCCCATTTTGTGTGGGATTAGTGTGAGTTAAAGCAGGCCTATCATAGGAGAAATTTCATTCAATACATATTAAGTTTTGAGATAAATTGAAATCATCTTGATAATAGATTCCAAACAGTAAGGTCAGGTAGGGTAAAGTGGTCATACATCAAATAAAATGCTATAACTTTCTAATGAATATTGGTATGAATGTAATTTTTTTAATTTAGCTTTGAATAGTTAAGAACTAAGTTTAACATTCAAAATTATACTAATTGCAACACAACTAGTAGGAGAAAACACCCATTTTGTTTGTTTATGTAGCAGTTTGAAGTTAGAATACCTAAATTAACTTCTCTCCTACATTTTGTTTAATTAAGTTTCCATTAGATTGACTCTGCAGAAAGCTTCATATAGATCTTAAGAATACTTCCTCATTAACAGATAAGCTGAATTAATTACAGATATTATTTTATAGTAATTTAAGTAAGATGGGGTAAAGTGGTCATAGGGATAGGCTTTACAGACATCACTGTTTTAAAATTTCTTAAGATTAATTTATTAGACAGGTGTTAGTTAAATATTAATTTAAGATATACTACAGATTATAATTAAAGATATGAAACTGGGTAACTCCAATTTTTGTACCAAAAGCATCACATAACGCATATAAGAAATCAGCAAATTAGAAAAAAGGATGTATACTTTTTAGTGCATCAGCAAATGATTTCATGCTACCTTTTATTTTTTATGAAGGGGCTCATTTATATAAGCAATAGACTAAAGGTAAAGGCTTTATCCAATTTCCTTTAGATTTGCATAAACCCGTTCTTTTAATTTATGATGGGCAAGGAAGTTGCATGATTTATGGAACAGTAAAAAAGGCCATGCGTATTTGCACTCTAAAAGATTTGACATGAGCTGTACTCAACTCTATAACCACCTGTTTCATCTATACATAATTCAAGAGAAAAAAGAAAAGTCCAAAAACAATAATGAAGGTTTGATTGAAGAAATTAGTAATAAAACTACAAAAAGAAGGAAATGCAAGAAAACAGTTAAAAACATGCAAAGAAAAACTTGATAAAAAGCAGAAAATGTCTTATTCAGTCAAGTGAATCCACAATTGCAGATACTCAATTATCACAGTATTTCTGTGAGATATTGGCAAAATATGAAGGGGGGGGGGTCGGATCAATCAAAGAACTTACTAGACAGGTTTTTGATAAAATAGGAGATTTTCTGTCAATAAAATATCTAAAACTTCAGACTATTACACCTTTCCTGAAAATCATAGCATTGTTGGAATTGAAGAATCAGATATCCTTAAAATTCTTGATGAACCAACTTTTGATCATAGGTTATTAAAAATGTATAATTTGAACAAATAAATTGATTTTCTTTTAAATTTGAAACTATATCAAGTTTTGTTAAGTACTTAAAAAAACTTTGCTTACTTATAATACGTTTGTATGCTTATTTTTTAATTATGACCACTTTACCCCACCCCATGGGGTAAAGTGGTCATAAAAACATGACAAATAGAAGGTATCGTAAAATTGTTAAAATCAATTATTTTTTCCCCAAAATTTTAATGCAATGTGTTCGTCAATAATGTAATGTAAAATAACAACCAAAAAATGTTAAGTATTTTAACAAATTCTTATATTTATAAAACAGATAAGTTTAAAAAATGTGGATTTTATGACCATTTTACCCCATCTGACCCTACAATTAATTTTGCAGAGCAGGGGACTTATCTATTCAATCATAAGGATAATACTCTCTTCTCAGACTTATCACCCGATTTTTAAAAATGGTCAACTTGAGTAAATACAGCTTAACAAAAATTAATGTTGTACTAAAAAGAAATAAGCAAAGAGTGGAAAATATAAAATAGCAACAGATGTTTTTAATTGAAAATTTATTTACAGTCATCAGTAAAAATATACAACCATTTTATTAAAATTATTCTCAGCAGTAAACGCTTAGCGAGTCTATTCCAAAATAATATGAATAAAATGATTTTAAAATCATACACACTCTGGAGTCAAAGATAAGAGAAATGAACAAATCTTGATGGATCGAAGATTAAAAAAGATTTGAAATCTGAATAACATATAAAGTAATAATAATAATGAAGTCTGTATATCTTTTAATTTAATACATGCATACGAGAAACATATGAGTCATTCAGAAGCCAATGTGGATAAGTCCAGAAAAAAAATTGAGAAAATTCATGTTTTTTAATACAATAAATTTTTGGTTTATTAGTTTGATTAGTGAAAGTATATTAAGTCTTCTTATGAAGCAACGAGTGAATGAAAAACAAACTAAAAATAAAATTAATAACTCCATCAAAATTTACAAAAACCAGAAGACATCAAAAAATGAACTTATCCGCTTTGACTTCCGAGTGACACGCATAAAATTACAAAAATATTCCCTTATCACCTCTAAGGAAGGTGATCCAATGGAATAAAAGTTGCAGTGTGCGTGGTTGCAGAGGTACTGATTTTTCTTTCAACCGTTTAAATTTTAGTTGCTTCATGGTATAACAAGTAAGATTTTAGTGAAAAATATTTAAAAACTCACACCCTAAATAATTTCTAGAATGCCCTGAAGACAAAGTTTAAACCATTAAGATGCATCTAGACCAGAAGTGGTTCACAGGTCATATGCAGCCCACTTAGAGGCCTGCCACAAATTTTAAAATAATAGTATAATCAGTACATCTCAGTTTGAATCAGATTATGAGGAACTCTTAGAAATGCATTCAAAGATTCATTTATCACATTAATATCAAAGAATTTGTTAAACATTTTTTGAGTCCTTACCGAGTTTCATAATAAATTATATTATATTGCTAATTTTTTTTTCTTTTGAGCCTGTACCTAAAAATGTTTTCACATCCCCGATAGACTGTTTTCATATTATAATGAATTTAGCTACTGAGAATGAAAGAAGCAACCATTCCATTTAACAGAACTTCACTTTGAAATGGCACAGAAATTGTAGTAGAATCAGGTACAGCCAGCAAATACAGCACCTATCAGAGGCGTAGCGACGGTACATGGCACCCAAGGCCGGATAATATCCAAGATCACTTTATTAACCCTCCGAGTGCCGTCCCACGATTTCTGCAGGTTGGAAGCAAGTTTATTTTCTGCTGCACCCAACAATTTTCACAGGCTAATGTTTTTACTAAGTACTTTTATAGCATTGGATCATATTGTACTAATAATTCTTTGCATATAAATAACTTGCATGGCTCAACAGTATTTGAACACGTTTGTAGATGTTGCATCGGTAAAACCAAAGTGTACGGTACATCCCTCGCCAAGCTGGTGCCAAGTCATGGAAAACTTGCCAAACATCCGCCATTTTACTACATTTAAACAGTCCGCCATTGGGTTACCACATTTGGCGATTTATGGCCAAAAAATTAAAGTTTGGCGCCGTACCGTACACTTTGGTTTGGCCATTGCATCTAAATAGTGATACAGAGTCAGAGGGTTAAAGTAAAAAGAAAATCTTTAAAAAATTTTAAACAGACTTACTTTTTAAGTAAATTATGAAGAACTATGGCACATGAACAAAGAACAGTGTTAACAAGATAAAATAAATCATCAAAACAATTTTAAATCAATGATAATATAGATGAAAATAGAATACATACTATTTGATATCACTAGCATACTTTTATAAAAATGAAAAACAGTTTAAGCAGGTTTTATCACAAACAATCATATTTCACATTTGTAGCATCATTTTTCACCAAAACATCCAATCATTAATATAAGGCCAGAGACGCATAAAAAAATAAAAATTCAGTTAAAATTACTAGTTTATTTGTACAAATTTTATTCATATTTTATAAAACTCTGAAGAAGGAAAAATCCAATATAAGGCACATAAGCGTCATACAAAAGTAAGTTAGTTTTATTTACCGATGTGATGTTAACCTTTATAGTTTTCTTTGTTTTATTTATGTAATAAAAATTCTTTAATTCATTAAATAAAATTTATGAAGGAATTAATAGTA
This sequence comes from Araneus ventricosus, assembly GCA_013235015.1. NCBI lineage: Eukaryota > Metazoa > Arthropoda > Arachnida > Araneae > Araneidae > Araneus > Araneus ventricosus. Next base: position 33,204 of record BGPR01001601.1, on the reverse strand, counting down.
AACAACATTTATTTTTAATATATCTGATAGCCAAGTAAATTTACATACATCATGCAATATGAAAAAATGACCTAGAAAAATCTAAAGTCATTAAACACATTGACTGTCAACCAACAAATAACTCACAATTGAAAAATCAATTCAAAATAGGTTTGGCAATCAACATATTAAACAGTAACTACAGACATTTTATATTAATTCCATCTGTAATTGATAAAATGTTAATTCTAAAAACTGCAATAACCAATTAAGAAGATTCTTTTTCAAATATACCCCAACATATTACATTATATGATTTTTCATAGGCTTAGAAAAACTTACTTTCCTTACCATTAATAGGAAATACATTCTTTGAAAAATAATCATTTAAAACATAACAGTAAAACAATATTAATTTTTTCCTAGGAAGCTAAGGACTTTTGGGGGTCATATATTTCACAAATGTCAACAACTTTTTCCATACTTAAATAAACAGTAGCTTTAACACCAAAATGATCAATATGAAGAACTTGCTTACTCATTTCTTCCGACAGTCTAGATTCAAGTTTTCGATCAACAGTTTGTAACATAGTGTCCAAGTCTTGAGTTAAATAATCACTAGAAAAAACTTCTATCAAATCCTGGCAAAACCAGGTACCTTTCTCATGATCCCTATAAGATTCATGATTTGGAAGAGTACTATGTACTATGAACATATCGGTCATTGCTGAAACTTTCACTATTTTCGCTGCATCAGATGATACTGTTGTCCATACCCCATAATCTACTTCATCTCCTCGACAAGCTGAGAAAAAGAACATTTTAGGTTTGAATTTCAAAGGCTGACAATTCTCATTATCGAATATTTTATAAATATCAATTAGTTTCACAAATTCAGAATCAGATCCAAAGATGATATCTAAATTCTGAGAATTATTTCCATGACTTAAAATAAAAAGAACACATGAATCTACGGCAGACCAGTCCTGCTTGCTAAATTTTTTTAAATAAGCTATCATCTCGCTCGCTTCTAAGTTACTTTCAATCTCCACTTTGTAGCCAATATTCGTGAATAAACGGTCTAACGCTTGAGCATCTACATCTGAACCATATCTGTACGAATGGCGTTTAAATTTGACATTATTGATAATAAAACAATATCCAAGGAAAGGTTTCGAATTCATTTTATAACACATTCGTTTTCCGACAATATTCGATGAATTAGTTCCACCAATATTAGCTCCTTGAGAATATCCAGTTTCTCTTAAAACCGGACGGAATTTATCAATGGCATCTGGATCCCTGATATTCGACGAATTAGTTTCAAAAATGCTAGCTTCTTGAGAATATCCAGCATCTCTTAAAACCTGGCGGAATTTATCAAGAGCATCAGGACCCCTGGTTGTCAGTTCAACATAAAAGTCGTATTCAGTTGGAAAATTATAGATATCATCCAGCATAAGATAAGTGAAGATATCATGCTTCTTTAAAAAAGGTCTTAGTTTATATAAATCGATTCTCTCAGATAAATAGTCTTTATTTCTTAAAATGATATTTCTAGATGCAGGGTCCATCTTAACATCTCTAGTTGACAATAAACTTAACCACTGAACATTTCAAAAATCTCAACATGTTTTGTTTCTTCTGAACTCGGTCACAGTTAGTTTATTCCACAAATGGATCAGTCGGTGTAATGTTAAGTCAATGGAATCTTCAAAGCGGAAGTCCAATATCCCAGCAGGTAAAGTCAATGTTTTTAATGTAATAAACAAATCAGAAAACTCTTCCATATGGACGAGTGTTCTGTTTTGTTTATCACATTAAAAACATTGACTTTATTTGCATTACTCTTGGACTTCCGCTTTGAAGATTCAATTGAATTAGCTTTACACCGGAATGGCGCAAATAAAGCATTTTAATATAAATAAACAAAACAGAAAACTCGCCGATAGATATTGAAATTTCACCTTAACATGGTAGTTAAAGGTTACGAAAAAAAATATGCGTGAGAATCAGAATATGTTTCTGGTTGATTAAAAATTTTTATGATGTCGAGGTAATGGACGAGTTTTCTGTATTGTTTATTTATATTAAAATGCCGTACCTATGTCATCCAGCGATTCTGAACCTTTGCTGCTCTACTTGAGTTTTTTTTTAAGCCATCCAAGTCCATCAAATTCGCATTTCTTTTGTTTGTAAAGATTGATACTCTCTTTATGGAATGATCTAATCATTATCATGGAATCGTCTTTTTGGAACGAACTGTACTGTGTCTAACTTCGAATTAGGGGATAACAGCCTTTTTTGCTTCAAATCCCATAACTTTTTAATTCAAGACATTCAAGCCCCGTACCTACGTCATTCCGGTGTAAGTCAAGGGAACTTCGCGGAATTTCAGGTTTTTAATGTAAATAAACAAACCAGAAAACTCGTCCGTACTTTTGCAAACGATCAAAAATGGAATAAATAGTCAAACGAGTCTATTCTGGTACCCCCGGTTGGGTTGGGAGACGTCACTTTTCCCCACGTTAACAACGGGAAAAGTGACGTCCCCCAAACTCAACCGGGGTACCAGAATAGACCCCCAAAGTCTTTGAAATTCAATGTTCACGTTCAGATCGATGCACATAAATTAACTGTGAGCTATTAAAATTAATAAATTTTTACGGCAAATCAGAACACCTAATACAGTGGCTGTGTGACCAGTACCACCGTCTCATTTTTGGCCAACCTGTCCCCAGGGTGTATAATTACAAATACCTTGGGTTATTTCTTGACATTAAATTATCCTTTAATAATCATATTAAAGAGCCCTCACCACTATTCTGATACCCCGATTGGGTTGTGAGCATTTCGCCTTTCGACCGCGGGGCGTTAATGGCTTTTTCACGACCGAAAGAAGGGGTCTGATTCTCGTACCTCGGTCGTTTGGAACATCTGGCTTTACGCTAGGAAGTGACGTATTTCTGCTGCGCGTGCAGCAAATCAAGCGATCGTCATGCAATATTTTTGTTTATGGTTTCAATTTCGAGTTTTGAATTGCCAAAAGAACAATACAGTGAATGAAAAATGACGAAGCATACATCTGCTTCCCAATTCGAAATTATGTTGGATTATTTTGAAAAATATACGCAAATGTTAAGTGGGAAAGTTGATCCCATCTTTTTAAAAGACATCAAGGATAAGAGATGGGAAGATTTAACTTCTGCTCTTAATGCATCTTTCTTGCTTTCATAAGCCCATTTATCTTTTACAATATATGCATTTATAATAATATTATCCATTTATAGGACATAAATTGCAGTCTTTTTTTCAGTATATTGATGAATTTTACCTGTTTTCTAGAGAGAGGAAAAGTAATAAACTTTCTTCCATGCCAATTATTTTAACATGAATAAATCCTGTAAATTAATATTACAAACCATTTGTTTATTTTTCCAACTATTTTATTAAAGTATAATTTGATTTCATGTACATAGGTGTTGTGAGACGGTATACAAATATTATATACTTATTTAAATAATTGGTGATTAAAAAGTAAGCTCAAATAAAAGCCACATTCCCTTTCTAATAAAACACTGAAGACTAATTACAGATGAGTGTTAATATCCCCCTAAAACATGCATAACAAAACAGAACAACACACGGTTTACAAAATTAAAATAAGATAAGGAAATCCATGCAAACACCACCTTATTTTTCTGTGTTCTGATGCCAAATATTACAGTTTATCAATTCAAGAACTTGCAAATACTACAAGAGTGTAAACATTATAAATGTGATTTTAATTTATAATACAATGCAAACTTTCGGTGTGAGAATTTCCCACCTAATAAATTAGACAATAATTCTATCTATCAATTCTATTATCAATATCCCTTTCTTTCAATTAATACAAAACTTATAGGGCCGTATTCACCAGACATGATTGATCCAGGATTAAATCGCGAATCAGCAAATCCGAGAATCAGTTTTAACACTGGATCAAAGTCCTTCGGTATTCTCCCTCAACGGATTATATGATCCATAGCTTTACAGGAAGAAAAATGTAAGCTACATTTTGATTGGTCAAATGAACGATGAACGATGTTTGGATCAACTAACGCCGTAATTTGATCTGTCGTTTTATTCTTGTTGTTGCAATAATTATGGATTGTAAAAGGAAGAATTTTACAGAAATTGAAGCCGAGGCTTTTCTCCTCTGCTTAGATAAATTGAAATCGGTAATTGAAAATAAAAAAAACAGATGCAACAACTAATAAAGACAAGGCAAGCGCCTGGGCGGAATTAACTGCCATGTTCAACAGTTTTTCCAGGAGTTGCAAAAAGAAATGCGAAGCAATTGATTACGTACTATAAAAATCTGAAAATGAAGGGCAATAAAAATCAATCCAATAGGAGATTTCAGATTTTCAAGACTGGATTCGCCAGTACCTTGAATTAGAGGGGTTATGGGATTTGAAGCAACAAAGGATGTAATCCCCCGTCTGTACCTTTATTTAAACGATAACGCGATCGAAAGGCTACATTGTTCATACAGTCCAAATCATTTGCTCTATATGGATGCGCAGATCTTTTTCTTCTAATATCATCTAATTTCTAAACTTTCAATATCGTCTAAATACGATAATCCATCGTCTGCCGTGTTTATTTTGATAGAAGGTAGAAGAGAAGTACACATGCGTAAAACGAAAATCCGTGGATTATCACTGTTAATCCTCCGATTTCTGAGGATCAAAAACAAGGTGTTAAAATAGCCGGTGATCTCGGGATTTTCGTTGGAGAATACGTATTTTCATATGATCAAGGGATTAACACTGATTCGAAGCTTAATCCGAGTGTTAAAGAGTTGGTGAATAAGGTGTTTTTACCGAGTTCTTTCATAACTGACACCATTCACATTATATATTAAACATTTTAAGTAAAAAAACAAATAAACCCCTAATGCAGTGGAGAAAAAAATGAGTGAAACGTCATACCGCGATTTCCGAAGGTCGTCCAACGCGGAAGTGGAATTAGAAGTAGGCGTGATTACCAATAGGGCTGGTTGTAGATAAAGAAAACGAAATTTGTAATTTGAACACCATTTTTTAAACCAATTGACACAAAAATTGGACACAAATCTAACATTAAGGTAAGAAAGCCACATACCAAATTTCATTTATCAAAGTAATTTTTTAAAGAAGTTGTTGCGTTCAAAAGTATGCGATTATACAGACACACAGACGGTCAACCCTTTGATGTATTTGGCCCAAAATGTTATACGAACCTACATTCCTGATGATAAAACTGTGTACCAAATTTTATCCATCTAGCTATTCAAATTTTTGATTTATCGTGTTCACATCGCGGACAGACGGAGAGACAGACTTCCCGCGGACGGCTTTGGTCCAAAAATTGGGTAGAAACCTACAAATTATGTGTCAAATTCATAGAGCAAATTTCATCCCTCTAGCTCTAATAGTTTTCGAGTCATCGTGTTCACAGACAGAGACACACAGAGGACAGACATATTTCCAAAATTGTGTTTTTCGAACTCAGGGAGGTGTAAAACGTGGAGATTCGTCAAAATCTCGAGTTCGATTTTTTTGACGAGTACAATACTTTCTCTTCGTATACGAGAAAGTAAAAGGTATCTACATAATGAGTGAAGAAATGAAAAGAGAACCGGCTCGCAATTAACGATCCGCTTCGGAAAGTGAGCGGGACTGTTTTAGTAGCTCATTATACGAGTACTTGGACTAATATTGAAAAATTTTATCCATTAATTTCAACAGTCGTGGACTTTGTTTCTCCACACGCACGTGGTCGACGGAAGCAACTATGGAGCAAGGCTGTGGAGGTGCGCCGTCACAACTGCCGCCTGAGTATATTGAGTTCTCGGCTAATGAATCCACAAGATGTCAACAGATTCATCAGCTTGCTGAGAAATGTTCCCACACCGGGATAAAATCAAGAGTGTCCGAATCCTGACGCGAATACGGAATCAAACAATCCACTCCTGCCTATACTTACTGAAAAGGAAAAAGCCTATGGATTATCTCTGGCTGCTATGGAGAAAAGGGTAAGTGTTTTGGAACTTGTCCTGTTGTCAATTGAAGAGCTGAGTGGATGAACATGTTAAGTGACAAATTTGAAAAAATTGAGTTAATTGGGAAAAAGAACACGTTGAAGTCTAATTTAAATATAGGAAGTTCATTAAATCTGTAAAGTAAATAAATACAGAAGTTTTCAGTGGATGAACATGTTAAGTGCACGGTCTCTTGCTTTTTCCTCATGGAAGAACATGTTAAGGGCACTTAACATCTTCTTCCATGAGAAATTTGTTAAACTTGAGTAAAATAACATCTGCTTCTATTGAAACAGAATCGTTTTCTACGCTGGAAATAGTATTAATGCAGACGAAAATATTGAGAAAACAATTCGAAAATAGAAATCGTTCGCTTTTAAAAGAAGTTTTTGCAATAATTCTTTGCAATTTTTCTATGTGGGCTTCATTGCGAGTTATACATCAGGTTGAACTGCATTGCATGACAAAGGAAAGAGCAATTAACGGTAAGTAAAATAACTTTTTGAAACTCATGAATTTTTTTTTTTGAATAATGGTTTATTTCAGTTAATGAAATTTATTCTTATGAATTTGTACCAGGATACTAACTATTTTTTTTACTTCAAAAATTTTCCATTGATACTAATTTAATTTGTGTAGCTATTTGAGTTTTTGCTTTTTTTACACATTTTTATTTAACTTGAATTGTTTTATGTATGTTAATAACAATATTAAAAACGATGTTTGTTTGATTAAAACCTTAAATATATATATCACATTCATTTCCATGTTCCCAAGATACTCATTTCGATGCTCCCAAGACAGTGATAAGACTGCTTTGAAGAATTATTCACGGGGACCACTAAACTCTTCAGTACAAAATCTATTGAATGGGGAAAATCGTGGAACGCGAAATATCTTTATGAAAGTAAATGAAGTTAAGGGAGATAATATCATAAAATATACATTTATTTTTAAAAACTACACTCTCATTATTGAGCTGAAAAGCAGATTTCCTTATTTTAATTATTTTCTATTTTTTAGTATTTTATTTAAAATTTATTGTTACAGGTATTATGAAATATTATAATAATTTTTCTGAAATTATGGAACGAAAATTTAATTATGTTAAGTAATCAATTACTAGCCGAGTTATGAAAATATTAAAACAGTTTATTGTCATCAAGAACACACAAGTGTACAAAATTTCAAAATGCATTAGTAAGTGAATGAAAAATGAATTTTAGAATTCTATTTTCACAAAAAAGAAAAAAGTCATGTTAAATGAAATTGTAAACATATGATGATAATGTTTATGACAACCAAAGATTTGAATTGATGGTCTTCGGATGACGGGTATATTATTATGATGATGATGGAAGAATATTATTATGAAAATAATCTGATAAAAAATTGCGTAACTACGTTTTTGAAAAAAGGAAAGATATACGGCCTTATTCATCATCCATGGTTAAACCATAATCAGCGGTTAAATGATGGTTCTGCTATAAGAATGCGAAAGCTGACCGAAATGCATCGCCAAATGTATACCCTAGCGGTTTGCTATTTTGGCATGATATCTCAATTTCTCTGTTGTTGGCGGTTTTTAAAATTAACCTCAGCCTTCGATCCAAACAAGTTTCTCGCCAACTCGCCAGTTTAGGGTATACATCCAGCCAATCATTTCGCTTGTTTGTGTAAATTCCCTTTTAATCGCTGATCATGGTTTATCCATGGATGGTGAATAAGGCCGATAAACTCACAACAAGTTAAACTTTATTCTTCTTTTCAGATTTTTATGCTTAAGAGTTTTATGCTTGCTAATTGCCATCAAGCATTCGAGATGTAAAAGTTCGACAGGGAGTTACCGAAACAGAAAAGCGACGTCGCTTAACTGACGGTCGATTTACAACAAACCATACCTCTCCCTAAACTTACGGGTCTATTCTCGCACCCCGGTTGTGTTGGGAGCGTTTCGCCTTTCGACCGCGGGACGTTAATGGCCTTTTCTCGACCGAAAGAAGGGATCTGATTCTCGTACCTCGGTCGTTTCGAACATCTCGCTTTAAACTAGGAAGTGACGTATTTCTGCTGCGCGTGCAGCAAATCAAGCGATCGTCATGCAATATTTTTGTTTATGGTTTCAGATTCAGTTCGAGTTTTGAATCGCCAAAGTAACTCTGGCAAAGCGTACATTTGCTTCCCAATCTGAAATTATGTTGGATTATTTTGAAAAATATCCACAAATTTTAAGTGGGAAAGTTGATCGCATCTTTTCAAAAGACACCAAGGGTAAGAGGTGGGAAGATTTAACTTCTTTTCTTATAAGATGCCTTATAATGCATCTTTCTTGCTTTCATAAGTCCATTGTTAAGGCGGGGGGTTAAACCATTTATCTTTTACAAAATATACATTTATAATAATATTATACATTTATAGAACATAAATTGCAGTCTTTTTTTCAATATATTGATGTAATTTTACCAGTTTTCTAGAGAGAAGAAAAGTAATAAACTTTTTTCCATGCCAATTATTTTAACATGAATAAATTTTATAAATTAATATTACAAACCATTTGTTTATTTTTCCAATTACGTAAGAAAATAAAACACGAAAAAGTTATTAAATTCAGCAAGTTTTCACAACATTAAAAAAATTACATCTTTATCAAGGAACAAGAAAAATTCTTTTATTGTCAGATTTTGCAATTATTTTGTAAATATTTGACAAATTTCTATGAATTAAAACCCAAATAAAAAAAAATTGTAATGATATATACGGAATGAGGAAAGTCATTCCATACTCAATGTTAAAAAAAATGTTAAAATGTTACCCTAATTTAATTTAATAATCTAATTTAATAAGAAAATATTAAGTAATTAAATCTTTAAATGTAATTGATCTTAGCTAATTATCAACTATTATTCTTGACTATCTTGATGGAGTAGTAAAAGATTTAATTACTTTAAATTGTCGTATTAAATTATTAGACTAAATTATTTAAGTTCGATAAAAGATTTAACTACTTTTTAAAAATTCTAAAGTAATTGATAAATTCTTCTTCAGATTGGTCAAATGGATTACATTTATCTCGATAAACCCTTTCAAAACACAATTAACGTCTTAGCAGCCTCCATTTTAAACGAAAATTTGATAAGTTTTGATATCGAAACAACACTTCTCGCTAGCGAATAGCGTTTACGTCAGGTACAGAGAAATCGGAGTCCTTTTTTCGACCGAGCGAGATCCCAACCGGTTGGAAAAACGGGTACGAGAATCGCACTTGTCGTTAAAGGGCGGAAAAAGTGACGTCTCCCAACCCAACCGGGGTACGAGAATAGACCATAGACTAAGGATAGAGTTAGACTGCTCACGCTGTAGAAAAACCAGCATTCGGAGTGAAGCAAGCACCTGGGTAGAAGTTCCACTCGTCACGTGGCTAAAGAGGAACTTCTTGGCTTCTTATCGCCACATTTGGCGAAGCGAGTATGAGGAGTGTTGGAAAACGAGTAGTATTTCTACAAGTAGCGAAACGTTACTATTTTAGTTCATTTAAAAACTAACTCACGAACGGAAGAAATCAAAATAATTGGATTTTATGTGACTAGGAATTTCATTTGTTTTAAACCTTACACAATATAATACTTCAACTGACTGTAACAAAAACAAATTATATACTTAAACTTTTTAAATAAAAAAATATTTTTATTTAAAGCAATAACTACTTAATTTCAGGGGCGTATATAAGGAGGCTGAGGCCCTCTCCGAAATAAATTGACTAGTTTTCCCGGCGAATGTTTTTTCCCCAAATATATCTCCTTTCTTGGTTGCTTGGAAATCTGAAAAATAATCAGATAAATCTTTAAGACATGTCAATAATACTTTTGTTTTGGAAAATAATACTTGTAATAAAAAAAGAGAAAGAGAAATAAATAAAGAGTAAATAAAAAACACTAAATAATTTTTCAAACATCATATACACATAAATTAAAGAAAATTAAAAAGAAGTTATTGAGTTCTAAATTTTATTAATTATACAGTTTCTTAATTATATGCATAAAAGAAAATGTTTAAAAATATACCTAGGGATGAATTTTTACTGAAAATGAACTATGCTTATCTTTCTTACACACTGAAAAACATTCTACGTTTATTTCATGATCATAAAATTTTATTTTCTTTTAAATAACACAAAAAAACACGAAAATTTCAGAATGTAAACAACTTCGCCAACACATCGCCAAATATCTCAATCTACATGTGTCTGATAAAATTCCATATTTTAAACACTAATAGGCACTTAAAACCTATAGATACTTCTAAAAGAGGATAATAAACAATTAACTTAAGAAAAGGATTAATTTCATACACAACAAATTGAATAATATCGTTTTCAATTGCAACAAACGCCACAGCTAAGAACTAAGACTTATTTTTGTGTAGCTATTTTGCATTAAAAAAGCAAAAAAAGCAAAAATTTTACTTACCGATGAAATGGAACAGATCCTCCTTTGATAAATTTTTCTTTACACTCGTATGCACAATAGGATTTAACCATTTTCGGTGAATTTTCATGAGAACCTCAGCTGGCCTTTCTTACTCACGCATTGAAATAACAAAGGATTCCCGTACGAAGTGTCTCGGTCGCGTCCACGAGTCACGTGACGAGGTGCTTGCTTCACATTGCAACCCTCCACGAGCAGTCTATTCGTATCGTAAGTCTATGGAATAGACCCGTTAGTGTGATTAAGGCATTTTTATCTCCGGCAAATGTGGTAATGTGGTTCTATATTTTTGGCGTGCTCATCGTTACCGAGTCGCAGGTTGTTCCTCATTTCTTCATGTGGAATGAGGATGTTGCGAGTCGAGGAAGTAATAAGGTGGTCAGTTCTCTTCTAACTCTTCTAGAATTCAACGAAATTTTAAGGAGTAAAGATAGTGATAGTGATCGTGATTTAAGAAGAATTGAGAAAAATTTAAGGAAACATGAGACCATATTCCTTCCAGAACAATACCGCGAAATCATAATGGAAAGTGGCAGAAACCATCATGTCACTGATATGACTCCCCACTTTCGAAATTTTAAAGCTCTCCATAGTAAACTCCAGCTCACCAGTAAAAAAAAGGAATGCCCTCAATGAAAAAGTTGCTTTCCGAGACAGCCTTAATTGGATTAGAATAGAAAAATTCGGCTCGTACTTGTATAAAGATTGCTATGATCTTTATACACCTTTTAAGAAAGTTGACTTGAGAAAGCAGATAAGGGGATGGGGGAAAAACAACTCGTCAAAATTGGAGATTTTGATTTGAAAAGGACAACCGATACCGGATCAAAGTTAACAGCAGAAAAGATTGAAAGCATAGAACAACAGCTTCTTTTTATTAAAAAAGAATATCAATTTTTTTATGAATCAGTAATTCAAAAAGAAAAAGCAAAACATTAACACTCTTCAATGGGTCTGACGTTTATTTTCTTAAACTTGCATATTATTTTGAGATCTTTTATTGCTGTTCTAAAAGCCAATTTGCTTACTTTCTCTTGTTCAAATTGTGCTGTAAGTATTGTGATATTCATTACAAAAATATCTAGTTATTTCTAAAGTTTTCTTTCTAAAACTTTTTAGCGTGGCAATACGATATTTGTCTTACGAGCGTTGCTTAGCAACGCAGGATAAAAGATGTTAGTTGTTTTTAAGATTTAAAATATGGTATTGTAGAGAGACCGAAATGTAACAACTGATGCATATAGTTCCAGCGAGCGAACGGCTTTTTTGGTGAAAATTATGTTAAAATAAAAGTGTTTTTTTTTTTATCAAAAGTCTGTTAATTCATCCTGCAATACAGTACAGTAAGTAAAGTTCTATATTTATACAATTTTGTTGATAATTATTACGCCTACTATGGACAACTGATACTAGAGAGAAGTAAATATCAAAAAAGATTAAAATCTTTAAAAAGACCTCATTTTTTTAAATATAAAACTTTATTTAAAAGTCATTAAATAAATCAAAAAATTAATAATCTTATTTTTATTATTCCCAAACTTACATATTATTTTGGGATCTTCTTGTGTGTTTGCGTGCTATTTCAACATCCAATTTGCTTTATTTTTGTTATTCAAGTTGTGTTGAAAATATATAGAGCTTTATAGTAATACAATTTTGCCAATTCATTATTATGTGTATATATTTAATCTACCACTATTACGTTGTGCAGAAAGTAACATGCACTTAACATGTTCTTCCATGACTAAGCAAACGAAATTTTCTGACGCGTGAATGGAAGAACATGTTAAGTGCAAAAGATTATTAATTTCCTCTATAATTTAAAAAGCTATAACCATGTCAATAAACATAAAATATTTTGAATGCTTTCTCGTCACAAAAGTGCCGGAACAGCAAAAATTGAGTGAAAAAATTAAAAAAATGTAACCTCTAAACTTTAAAGCTTTCTGAAATTCGCTTAATTGTCACTTAACATGTTCTTCCACTCAGCTCTTCAATTGAATTTACTATGTACTTAATATGAGGAAAACTATTCATGAACGTGATAGGAGTAATAATCCTAAGAATGATATGTCTAAATCTTTGAAATATAATGCTAGTAACTTTGTTAATGATTGTGATAATGGTAAAATAATTGTTTATACTAATGATGAAATGTCTGTTATTGATAGTGCTAATGTGTCTATTAATGGTAATAAGAAAGTGTCCTCAAAGGATAATGATATGGACTGTAACAGTGAATATGTGCTGCCGCCTAAACGGTACACCGCCAGAATTAGTGTTAAACATAATATGAATAATGATAATGCTTTTGTTATCAGTGAAAATAAATTTAATAAATTAAGTGTTGATGATAATGAGGCGGAACAAGGTGTAGTTACATCAATTAAACGTCCCCCTGCTATTATGCTAAAAAGAACTGATAATTTTATTCAGGATTTAAAAAAGATTAACGACGAATGGGGATCAGTTGAAAGTAAACTTGGTGGTCCCTACATAAAATTGTTTACTCAGAGTGATGAATCCAGTCCATAGCCTAACAAAATTTTTAAGAGCAAATGATATGGGTTATTTCATAATCATCCATAGATCTGAACGCCCTATCAAAGTCGTAATACGCGGACTTCCACCAGACCTAAATACCGATGTTCTCAAAAATGCATTAGGAGAAGAATGCGAATTTGTTGTGAGTAAAGTTGTGCAACTAATAACTGTAACTGTCGACTTAGAACTAAACAGCCACTACCGCTGTTCTAAATAACAATGCCAAATCGCTCCGTTGGTTTGACAAGGTTCTAACAGACATTTTCGCCGAAATTGAGATTATGAGTTTATACTATTATACTAAGTTAGATCTATAAAATGAACCGAGTCTGGTTGAATTCTAGTGGTAAATAAGCGAACTAATAGTGTGCCATGGTTCTATCACTGCAGACGATATTTATACTTTTCAGTTTGACAAAGTACTAACTGCGTTTTTTCCGTGAGAAGGTTCTATCTGCTTTTATTTTCACCACTAATCAGCTGTATCATTAGTCTAGCAGGCTATGATTGTCTGAGCACTAACGAGAATTTACATTCATTATAAAAGTTTTGCGTACTGTTTTAAGTAGAACAAAGTTAAATTCATTGACATAGCAACATGGAAAATAAGTTGGGCGATATAGAAAGTTTGCCTGATTTATTCAGCGACACAGGCATTGAATTTGATTTCGTCCATTCCACATCAAGTGAGAGCAGCGATGACAGTTTCATTCAGAATTTGAGGTAAGTCTCTTTATTGTAATATTTAATTATTTTGTAATACGGTATTTTTAAGGAGAACAACATTTACACATATTATATTGCATGAACTATAATATAAAGCTACACTGTTAGCGAACTATTTCTAACCACACCCTTTATAAACAGCTAATCTACCAGCCAAATGAGCCAAATCAAACTAATATAAATTATAATGAAACTTCAGCTGGAATCGAAGACAAAAACAAATTGATGTTCCAAACACAGAGTTTAATGGGTAAGTTTAGTTTTGTGATAGCTATATTTATTTACAACTTTGTATTGTTATAAATGTTTGATGTGCCGCCTGGAATAGCCGAATCCTACGGCTTTTAAGAGAAAAAATGAATAAAAAAGAAACAAACTAAAAAATAAACTTTCATAAAGATTTATTATTTTTTTAAAATTTATAATTTAAGTTTATTTTTATTTGTTAAATATTTGAGCATAATATGGTGTTAGTTTGTATTATTCTTTTCATCTCAAAAGGGGAACAATTTTTGACTTGAGAATAAAATCCCCTTTGGACTATATAATACGTGCCCTACCGTAAAAGATTTGTTTCCAAATTTGATATTAATGATTTTTTTTTTTATTATTTTTAGAATACACGAACGTGACCAAACCCCAAAGAAAGCTAGGAAAATTGTGGCTAATCCTATGAAATGGAAGTGTAATGCAAGGAAAATAGCTCACCAAACAGGCAAATCTTACATAAGCAAAAGGGGGGGAAATGTGCCAGAAAGAAGAGTAAAAACACTGAAAAACTGCAATTTGCAATGTAAATTTATGCTTGGGGAAACTATTTCAGACACAGAGCGCTCAGAAAATCATGATTCATATTATTCCTTAGGCACAGATACAGGAAAAATGCATTTTCTTATTAGTAAAAAGAGATTGAGAACGGAACAACGAGTCGAAGCGGAAGATGATGATTGGATGGAAGATGAAAACGAAGCAGATAATGAAAAGAAAAAATTAAGTCGTCAAGAAAGGAAGTTTTCCTTTAATTACTTTTTTTGTGAAGGGAGAGAAAATACAGGTATGCAAGTCTTTCTAGTTATGAACATTATCTATATTGCAAAAGCCAGTATACATTGCACATTCAACTAAAAATGTAGAAACCAACACACCAACCCAGGACCAAAGTGGAAAGAACGGAAATAGTATAAGCATCCCCAAAGAAGACCAAGTTTTAGTAAGAGAACGCATAAAATCCTTCCCCGTAGTGGAGTCCCATTACTGCAGGGCTCATACAAAAAGAGAATATCTATGTTCTCACCTCAGTATTCTGAAAATGTATGAATTGTACCTTCAACAGTATTGCACTGAAAAAAATAACTGCAGTTAGAAAATCAATGTACTACAGAATTTTTGTCACGAAGTTTAACCTTGGATTTCACTCCCCAAAAAGCGACAGATGTGACCATTGCGAGAAATTCAGAGTGGCGAAACAAACTCAAACACTGACGGATGACATTAAATATGAGTAGGATGTGCACCAAATGTCAAAAATGAACACGCGAGAAGTTAGGAATGAGAAGAAAAACAAAGATTTGTCTATATTGCTATTTCACTTACAAAATGTAATACCAATTCCATATGTTAATATTAGTTCTTTATTTTACCTGAGAAAATTAAACGTCTACAACTTGACTGCATACTACACGCCTACTAAACAAGTATATTGTGCCTTATGGAGTGAACATTTATCTGACCGTGCTGGTAATGATATTGTTAGTGCTTTTCACAAAATACTAACCGTACTAACTGAGAGAAATGATATAACCGAGTTGATAACGTGGTCGGATTTGTGTGTTCCACAAAACCGATAATTCAATCACTCAGTTCTTCATTTTCTCAAGGATAATCTTCAAGTAAAATCACTAACTATGAAGTACTCTTTACCAGGACATTCATGCGTCCAAGAAGTTGATAGCGTTCACAGCAATATTGAAAAAGTCATTAACAAAACTAACTTCTATTCTCCAATTGGATTAATTAGAATTTTAAAACAAGTCAATCCAAGACACCCATATCGTGTCATTCAAATGCGGCCTGAAGACTTTAAAGATTTTCAAGGAACAGCAAAGCTCTTAAATTATAAGATTTCATTCATAAGATTCATACATTCACTTCTGTGGTAATTTTAAAATGTTCGAGAACCCGGTGAATTCCAAAACATCCCACGGCAAATTGGAACCTGAAAATTCTGCAAATATTAAGTTTTCTGAGACATCTATAAGAGGCTCGAAAAAACATATTAAAAAGACACCAGAAAACTGCAATTTGAGAGTGTTACAAGTAACAGCTAAGGTTCAAAAGGCTGCAAAAGAAGTAAGTGATCAAAAAAGAAAAAAAAATTGTAAAAACAGCATTTCCTTTCATGCCTATACAGGATAGGGAATATTATAATGCTATATTACATTTTTAATAAACCTACTAAACAGTGCCTTTCCATTTATCATGATACAAAATGTTAATTTTATTTTTCCATTAAATTTCGAATCGAGTTAGAACTTTGTACCACACCATTGCAATTTATATAATAAAAGTGTTACTTTGACAAAGTTCTATGTGCAGTTAGAACCATGTCTCTTTCGCGAAAGCTACTTCTGTTTTGAACAAGGTTCTAACTGCACTTTGCTGTGTTCGAAAACAAAGGAATGAAATATAATTTTTTTAAATAAAGTATGGAGTCTCTAAGAAAAGCCTTTTAATGTAATTATTAAAATATTAATTAAATTAAATAAAAAAGTTGTAAACGGTAAAAACTTTAAACTCGTTTTTCTCAAAACTTGCTCGGATGCAGTTAGAACCTTGTCAAACCAAGGCACCGAAATATAGAAGTAAATAAGGGCATTTGGAAGCTTACTTCCCTGCTCTAAATCTAAAGATAAAAGTGGAAAGATTTGAACATAAAACTGGTAGTATGCAATGCTTTAATTGTAATTACTGGCATCATTCAACGGCAAATTGTGGTTTTAAATCAAGATGCATAAAATGCGGGGGCCAGCACGATAAGGATGAATGCACTAATCCCTTCTGAAACCGTCTTATGTATAAATTGCAAACAAGCTGGACATGTTGCCTCCTATCGAGGGTGTCCAATGTCCCCCAAACCCAGTAAAAAATCTACTACTAATGGAGAGGAAAAAAATTTGCGAAAAGTCGACCCTCGCATTTCCTATGCTAGTCAACTTAACAAAAATAGATTTCAGTTCGTTATTCCCCATGAAAGCCGAACTGATATGGACAGGAGAGGCGGTAGAAGCGGTTACTACCGCTATCTACATTCCTGGAGAAGAAGCTAATGAACTGAAATACCGAGTAAGTCAAAATGAATATAGCGATTACAAACGGCTATAACTATTTAATGGAAAAGAATTTATCGATAAGATTAACACAGAATGTAGACGGAACTTCAAAATTTTGTATACATACGTCATAGATGTTCCATGTGACTTCCCTTGGTCACACGGACAACATCTAGGCGGTAGTCCATTTCACGCCATACATTCTGAAGCATTTGTTCAGTCACCGACGCAAGCGCATTACAAATGCGTACTTTGACTTCTTCAATTGTTTTGGGCATGGGAGGCACATACACCCTGTCTTTCACATAACCCCATAGAAAAAAATCGCAGTGTGTCAAGTCCGGAGATCTCGGTGGCAAAGAGCAGAAGACATCGTCGGCATCTCCACTTCGACCGATCCAACGCTTTGGAAGATGTTGATTTAAAAATGTGCGAACCTCCGTACTCCAGTGTGGGGGTGCTCCATCTTGCTGAAAGATGTAATCCGTGGAACCAGAGTCTAACTGTGGCATTAACCATACCTCAAGCATGTCAAGGTAAATATTTTATGTAACACTTCGCTCACTGAAGAAAAAAGGACCGTACAATTTACGTGATGAGATCGCGCAGAACACATTAACTTTCGCCGAGTCACGTTCATGTTCAATTACAGTGGAAGGCTTCTCCGAACCCCATATTCGACTGTTGTACCGGTTAACCTTCCCACTTATGTGGAAGGTTGATTCATCGCTAAAACTGAGACGATCAGCCATTGTTTCATCCTCCATGCTTTCCTGCATAAACGTAGCGTAATTCATACGTTTGCCGTAGTCTTCCTGTTTCAATTGCTGCACAAGTTGAATTACGTACGGTTTCATTTTCAGCCTCTTTCTGAGAACACGCCATACCGTTTTTTGTGGCATTTGTAACTCCCTACTGCCTTCGTAAATCGATTTCCGTGGGCTTCGTTCATACGTGCGGCGAATTCTTTCAACGTTTTCCTCTGAAACACGTGGCCTTCCGCTAGTTTTCCCATTGCACAGACATCCTGTTTCTTCAAACATCCGATGCCATCTGCGTATGTTGTTCGCATTTGGAGGTTCTTGATTGTAAAACTGACGAAATCTTCTCTGCACTGTAATAACAGAACGGCATTTGTTAAATTCTAACACGCAGAATGCTTTCTGCATGGGACTCGCCATTTTTACTAATGAGACGCCCGCAATGAACAGGTTTCTTGTCTCGTTGCGAAGTTTCAACTCGCGCATGCGTAGACTTCCGCTTCACTGCACCTGCGCCTCACGTAAAGAAATTTTGAAGTTCCGTCTACATTTTGTGTTAATCTTATCGATAAATTCTTTTCCATTAAATAGTTATAGCCGTTTGTAATCGCTATATTCATTTTGACTTACCCGCTATATTGTTTATGTCCTAAGTAAAACTAAGAAATTATTTTGCTGGATCTGATATTAAGTGGCTTGCCTCGCAGCTAAGGGATAAAATTGAAGATGTAGATAAAATCCATTTTCTCCGCCTAATGCTGCTTAATGGTTGCGCACCCTGTTCCTTGCGTCTCCCCCTGTTCTGTTGTTTGCCCTTTCATTAAACCCTTTTTCTGCCTCCAATAATCCATCACAACTTGTGTTCAGTGGCGGACTGGCCAGGTTGCCAGCTTGCCCGATGACAAGTGGGCCCCCTTAAACATAAGTTGATATGGGCCCCCAGGATATGTGTATGTGAAAGAGAGAGAAATTGAAGAATTTTTTTTCTAGAGAAATTCCTGCAACCTTTCTAAAGCAAACGAAATAGCAAGTAGTTTTATGTTCTTCACACAACCTTTTCTTTCTGTTCAAGGTCGGGACGCAATGACCACTCATATCACTCCCGGCAAGACGGAAGAGATGACCCCTCTGAGCAGGAAGGCTGCGGTCCTTGGAAATGCCTAAATAACATTCTTTTTTGTTGTTAGTGCTTTTTACAGCAGTAAAACTGACGGACAGGCGAACAAAGAAAATAGTCTACTTCGGACCTTTGAAACTTACAAGGGGAGGGGGATCATGTAATTTGACAAAATGGCTTCGGTGAAAAGGGGACACTCGCCTTTTCCTTGGAGGTGGGGGGGCTATGAGAATGCTTCTTAGGTTATGTTAACAAAGTTGTAAAAACGGTAAAGGGCCCTTTCTTTCGTGGGCGTGGGGAGTGGTATTCCTGTTTCCAGTCAACAAAGAAAGAGTAGAACATGCATAGCATATCTTACAAAAGGAGAAAGAAAAAGACTTAAGAGAGGTGAACTCAAATTTTCCCTATCTTTACATTGCTTTTCTAGTATTAAATACTGACAGCCTTCGGCGAATAGCTGAATAATTCATCTTATTAACTATATGGATTAAATTATTCCAGTCGACTTTAAATTCACCCATTTATTTAGTTTTTGGTAAGCTGAAACCATTAATTGTTACAAAAAACCAAGAAATAAATTAGTTAAAAAATTGAAAACCAATGGACAGGAAATGTATTAATATTTGAACTGAATTTTGATGTAGTGTGTTTCGCATCTGATGAAATTTATGACTTAAGTTCTTGCATTTAGCAGATAAAAAAGGCTAAGAATCTTGAGAGTCAATGAAGAATGGATTTTTTTATTGTTCAAGCATAATTCTAATTTAAATTGGAATTATTACACTTTATTAAGCTAATTATAGAGTGAATATTTAACCTAATTAAACACAAAATGAATAATATAATCTCCAGGAAAAACTTTCTTTTCGTAACAGGAAGGATTAGTTTTAAGATCATTGCTAAAAATTAAATCTATCATAATAATATTTTAAATATGTCTAAAAAGTAAATTTATTTGAAGTAATGAGGAAAGAAAAAAATTGGACACTAAAAATGGTGAAATGGAATGCAATTTATTGCGTTAAAGAAAGTTTTTATATTGAAAGATGAAAATAGATTATATATCATGCTTCTTCTTTATCAGGAGACAAATATAAGAATTATTGATTTGAAGGAATGAAAGTTGATTGACTTTCATTACAACATTTCAAAGCATTGTTAAATATTATACTTAAAAATATTTTTAAAAAATTGCAAAGTTAAGGAAAAAATTGCACAGCAACTAAACTGGCATCATATTTAAAGATAAAAATTTTGAAATTTAATAATGTGTAAAAATTATTTTTATGTGATATTATTTTTTTCAGTTATATTTGAAAAAAATCCCCAATTATTGCTTAATTTTTAATTAATTAAAATTTAAAAACTTTCCGAGATGCATATACCTACGCTCTTATAGTATGTTTGAACCAAATGGCTCTAGATTCAACGGACTGTAGAGCATCAACAGACAAACAACAACCAACACATACATTCTCTTTTATTATTTGTTGACATTTGCATACAAAAGCATGATCAGAAGTAAAACATAACACTATGGTACTCCGTGTTGCATTTTATTTTTTTAAGCAATAAAATCTATCTATAACTTATAATTTTCTTGTTTTCAACTGTTTTGTTTGAAATTGATCAGTACAAAAGTTTAGTTCTTTATATATGTTACTGTGAAAGACCGAAATTTGGAGAATGTCGACTTTCACCGGTGAATGTCAACATTCGCATAGTCATGTCACCGGTGAATGTCAACATTCGCATAGTCATGTCACCGGTGAATGTCAACATTCACATAGTCATGTCACCGGTGAAAGTTGACATTCTCCAATTTCGATCCTTCACAGTAATATATATAAAGAGGAATTGTTCGTCTTTTATAAAAATCTGCAGTTTTTGTCCAAACTTGATGAAATTTTTCACATGTGCTCTTTAAAACAAAAGGAGAATCACTGTCAACTTTTCAAAGCCCTGTATTTAATTAAAATTTCAGTTATTAAAAATTGATAAAGATTTTGTTGTTTTTCCCGTGACATCTTTCAAAATTCATTTCAGAAGAATGATTTTTTGATTATTTTAGAAATTCAAAAAAATATTTTTGTAATGATATAAATTTAATGACAAATTACGAAAATATTATTACTACAAATCACTAAACTAATAATCATTAAAAGAATTTCCTTCCCCCACTCTTACAAAAAAAATACCCTACTAATGGACAACATTTCTCCTTCACGCTCTGTCGCTAATACCGTATAAGAAAAATTTAACCTAAACAATTTAAAAACAAACATTTTTCAAAATATTTTCGTTATTTTACTCGGGAAATTGATTTTAACCATGTGGATGAGAAATTTATTGGTATTAGACTTGGTGCAACTTTGAATTCTTGGTGTGTATCTTTAAAAATAATATGCTATGCTGTTATCAATTCCTTGCTTTATTTTGGACTCATTTAATCCTGCTTTGTAGAGCGAATTATTAGAATTTAATTTTATGGTAGGATGGACCTTGAAGAACGAAGACAAAATAAAAATCATCACTGAGAGTTTATCTTCCATTCCTACATTAAAAGGTACTAAAATCAAATACAAATTTGTAGGATATCCAAAATTAAATTTCTGAATTCAAAGTCTTGTCAGTCTCATCTGGGTCAAAATATACTGGAAAGCCAGGCAATGATCTCATTGCAGATAAAAAGTGCTCCTTCTCTGAGAAGCTTCCAAACCATTTTGCTAAGATCGCCACCGAATATGATTAAATATTAATATATCCATGCACTCAGTCTTTTATCAAAGGGATTTGTGAACAACTCGTGTGATGGATTATAACCCAATGCTAAGAATAACCGCCTAATAACTAATAAGTATTAATTATCCATGAGTCTTTCTCTTCATTAGAATTTAGTTGGAATAATATCGTTATTTAGATTTAGTTTAACTGAGAGTCCCGATTATGGTTAAGTTGGGTTTCTATATTATGCCGACCATTATGCTTGTTTTTACCCTTTCTGTTCTTAATAGCCCTGCATCGATTGAAAATATATTCAAAGAGCTTTATCTGTAAGGAGTGAAATCCATTTTTGAGATATCACAGCATATATGTAATAATATTAGTATTCGTAATGAATGATCTAATGATATTAGTGAATTCTGTTTTTCAAAGCTAAAGATAAAGAACAGATTTAGAAATTCATTGTCTGAAGAGAGAACTTGGAATTCTCTGTATATTGCTATCTATTGGAAAGGAATTGTTAGAGCATTTGGATACAGAAGTAATTATTGACATACCATCTAGTAAACTCAACAGCTGAATAGATATCTAGTAAACTCAAGCGCTTACTAATTTCTATACTTTTGAGTTGTTAATCTTTTAAAGTAAGAAGTATTCTTTAAAATTGTTGACATTACATGGTTAGCTCTATAATTTCAATTTGGTTAAAAATTCTCAAAATAACAGTGCAGTTCCAAAATTACAATTCTATACACCCACCAAAAATTATTTAAAATTCAATCATAAATCTGTTTTTGTATTTGGTAATTCTTACCTTCAATAATATGTAATGATACACGTATACTTTAATCAGTAATTTGACTAGCGAAGCGACGTCCTGTTTTCACTGGACCGTTCGAGCGAAAACAGTTTGTCAGTAATTTACTGACTTGTCTAATACAGTCTGTTTGTTTGTAATTTGTTTTGTCACGATCAAACGCTTTGCTCGATTTTCTTTGAATTTGACATGAATGCTCTTTGATGTCGGCGAAAACGACCGTATGTGTTTTTTATTTTTTTATTCCGTTTCAAGATGGTGGACGCTTAAATGGTTGCTTTTCATGTAATGCTGTGTTTTTCCAACGATTGTAGCCAAACGAAACTCCGTTCATAATACATCCAAAGATATCTCTAACAATAACAAATTACATTTCATTACGATTTTGTTGATATTGATAAAAACAGACATTTAATTGTATTTTAAATAGTAATGATAAAAGCAGAGACTTATGCAAATAATTTGAATTCGGAAAATAAATGGCTAAACTTTTAGTCTGAAATGAAGAGCATTTTTTTAGGGGGGGGGGAGGTCTACTGTTCACGGAGCTACTAGTATATATAAAAGCCTTTTAGATAATAACAATATATAATAATTTATATAGGATATCATGTCCATTTATTGATTTTAATTGATTATATTTATAATAAATAAAATTTAAAAATATATATAGAGAAAAAATATCATTTTTGATACGAGTGGGCCCTCATTGACAGTTGGCAACCTCTATTTTCAAACCCAGTCCGCCACTGCCTGCAATATCTTGCATGTCTCCCATTTGATCCCCACTGAATGTTCCACTGCTAGCAATTCCACTCATGAAGTTGTTCATGAAAGCTTCAGCCATGTTTGGAGAATCCCATGGGGTGGGGCCTCCAGCAGCAACGAAGAGGGCATTGGTACAGAGCAGAGCCTAAAAGGCTAGAGCAAGACGAGAGCAACTCATTTTCTTTGAGAACAGAACCCGTCTGATTGCTGCTTCCGTCGCTTTCCTTCCCTTTTATACGGTATTTTTGCGTGTAATCCGTCAGCTATTTCAACAAGTGTAACCTATTTTACGTTTTTGCTGACGCAGTTTTGCTTCATGTCGTGCTTTGTGAATTTTTCAGAATATTCTAGAATGTGTTTCACGCCAAGGAATTCCACCTGTTTTCGTGACTGGAGTAAAAAATGCCGGAGTAAACACGCCATGTCTTGTAGTGTTTGTTTAAGGAAAGCTTCTCAAAATGAATCAGAAGAGAATCTACAACAAGAGATACATTTGAAATATTTCCATAAAACATTTTAATTTTATTGTGACTTTGCGGATTTAAATGTATCATAAATTTACGCAACCTGTATATATCTCACTCTCACGACATGAAACTCAAATTTACCTGAAACCCAATAAATTACGTTTCATTCGAAACTATTTTGCTAGAAATCTAGTGAAATTCTGTATTTTTATGGATTTTTCCTCTGTTAATTACCGTAAATTAACACTCAGCAAATTATAAAGTTTTTGCAACTACATATTATCGTGCATTTATGCTTGGTTATCGTAATGTATAGATCACTTTTAAATGCTTTACGAAGTTCATTTTCAGTTAAAAATAGATAAAGATATATTATGTAAATATATCAATTAATTGTTTTTTAGAATTGAAAAATAATTAGATCTCAAAATGTGATAATGACTTATTTTAAATTTGTAATAATTTGAAGAAAAATAATTTTTTAAATCTATTAACGATCTCCGTGGCATGTGCACAATCACATATTTTGACAAGATAACTGTTTCATTTTGTTAGAAATATTAAGAAGAGAAAAACAATTTTAAAAACCTTTTCGAAACCGCAGAAAAATTATTCAAAGTCTTAGAGAAACAGAAAAGGATCCCCCCCCCAAAAAAAAATCAACAAGTTTAAAATGTCACACCTAAAATGAATCATTAGCTTCAGGAATTCTATTTATTTTAGAATTTAATGTTGACTATAATAGTTTAAAATCAGCAGAATTTAATTCACTTTATCAGAAATACGTAGGAATGCAAAAGTAATCTACAGTAGATCTCCGGGTATCCGCACTAATTGGGTCTGACCACTTTCCGGATTCCGAGGAATTCGGATTATCCTGGAAATTCGGTAAAATACTCGTGATATACCAAATGCAGTAGAGTATTGACTCTGGGTGCTCTGTGAAGGCGTAAGGAAAGAGCATGCGGCAATTAGCACGGTACAGTGACAAACAAAGTGAGAGTAAAAAGACGATATCCGAGTTTGTTTCTATTAATTAAGGTGCTATATTCATTTTTAAAGACCGATTCCGATACTTTTTTTAAGTTAAGAATAAACATTAGCTTTGTTTCTTATTTGTAACTGTTATTTTTCCCTCATTTTTTAGTAAAAAATTTCAGGAAATTAAAAGATGTTCGGATTATTCGAAATTTCGGATCCCTGGGGATTGGATTCCCGGGATTCTACTACACATCGTTCAGTTTTAATTATTACCATGTAATATTTGAGCAAAAGCGAATTAAATGCACGTTGAGAAAGTCAACAAATGGATATTAGTAAAAAGCATTGCTTTCCTTTCCATAAAAGATCCTTTCAAAATATCATTAAATTCAGGAATAAATTATTGGCGGAACAGAGATAACAGATTATAAGTGTCACAATTTCGGAGTAGTTTTCTGTCCTGAAATGCATAACTAATGAAGCATATACAACTTACTTTGCCCTCGAAATTTCCAATTAATATAATATTGAAATATCTTCTATAACGCGAATTTATTATAAGTAGTTCCAAGTCAAAACTAAAAATCGTTAAATATTATTTTCATTTCTGAATTGTTTCCATTACTTGAATACGTTAATACTTTGTGTCCAGAGTGATGTAAGTATATACATTTTAAGATCCTTAATTCCCACTCAAATACTTCACAGTGCATTCAATCAAAATAGCAATAAAAAATGTCATTTTAAAAAAACGCCGAATATGTTAGCTGCGAATTTTATTGGGTGTTTTTTCCAAGGCTTATTTTAGAAGTACTGAATTCAAAATAGTTTAAGCTTTTTGTTTAATAAAATTACTAACTTATTTATTGAAATCAATATTTTTAAAGTATTAAATATTTTTTATTTGTTATTATCTTCTTTTATTTAAATTTGTTAATGTCTATTTATTAAAAACGATTCAATTAAAAATAATTTTTACTGGTATTTTTAGTTTGAAAATTGTTGTCTTCTCTTGCCATTATAAATTACAAACCCGGGTTTTCTGAATTCGAACTTTTGTGTAATTCGAATTCTTATTGTTGTCCTGTCAGCTTCGAATTACCAAGTTCTACTGTATTATTGGAAATAAGTGAGAGAAAAGTCAGCTGTTGTAGACTAAAAGTTATCAAATATTGTGCCAACCCTTCGCAGTTGGATGGTGAGCTACACTCAGCATTGGATTGCATTTTTCCTACTCAAACCACAAAGAAATTTGGAATTTTTCTTCAATTTTATTTTCAAATATCTGTGCATCGATTTCAATGGTTAAATTTTTCTATAATTATTATAGTGATTTTTTTAATCTCATGAATTATTTTTTTAAAAAAAATACCATCATACTGTTTCTGAAGGTAAGTTCATTTCTTATTCTCTGATCACCTTCATTTGACCCTGAAAATACAGACTTAGTAACGTGAGAAATCTTGCGTGGGATGTTACCTCCCTTCGATATGAGTAGCTCAGATCTCCATCCAATCACTAAATAGTTGTCCGAAGTCAGTAAACAATATTCTTCTCGCCTTTGATTCACATTTATCTCATTTACATATCGGGAAAATATCTCTGAGTGTAAGACTAGCAGAGTCGATAAGCGTGAAATGGAGGTAACATTTATTTTTCTCATTTGTTTTTATTACGGAAGAAGTCGTGTAATTAAAATATATTACCAAAAAGATGTTTAATTTCAGTTCAAATTTTAGTAATATACACTAGGGAAAAAGAGTTTTTATGAATAAATCTTCAGGTCCCATATGGGCCTTAAATGTCACAAAAAAGAGGAGAAAATCGATGCAATTTCATCAATTTTTGGCATTTTAAAATTTTTGTCAATCCGTTTCAGTAAAGCCTTTCTTATTAGGCATTACTCCTCTTATGAGTAATCAAAATCGGTTTATATATTCCGGTCACACATTCTCGACAAAGTTGACAAAAAACTGTGAGACTAGTTGAATATGTATTTTTAGTTTTAATATCATCATAATCTTCACTCATCATTTTGTCAATAATTAGCGGAAGCGTAATGTATACACACAGCAAAAGGTTGTTTAGTTCTAAAAAATATCAACTTCAATTATCTTCTTTGTTTATATTAACACATTGGAAAATTAAGTTTCAAAATTTTTAAAAGTTGGGATCAAATTGTAAGAATACAAATAGTAACAAAAGTTAAAAGGGTTTTAATGAAAATACTTGATCTATTAAAACAACTTTATGTCTCTTAAGTTTTTTGCATGGTATTTTACTATTTTTTCTCAACAGAAGGAAGTCTGATATTTTGGAGAATTCGAGTATTAATGTCCTATGTCTGATGTTGATCGACAACTGCAACTAATGGTTTTGCAATGTATTAACATAATCAAAGAAAATATTTGAAATTGATATTTTCTTTTACCTAAATATCTTTTAGCTGTGCATAAACATTAGCATTTTCTCTCTATTGACAAGATGATGTGTGAAGATTGTAATAAAGATAGGAACTGAAAATATATATTAAAGTAATGTCACTTATTTTTGCCAATTTTAGAATAAATGTGCCACCATAGAATTTATACCGATTTTAACTATTTTTTACTACTCATAAGAAGTTGAACATATCACAACTATGGTTATACTAAACAAAGAGAAAAAAATTTAAATACAAAAATGTATTTAAAAAATCGATTTTTGCTTCTTTTTGGGACATTTTAGGTCCATTTAACCGGAAGATCATTCAATTTTATTACTTTTTTTCCCTCGTTTTATTTTTTAGCTTTTCCATAGTATAGTGACTCGGGAAAAAAAATCGATTTTCGCCTGTTTTTGCGACATTTTAGGTCCATTTAACCGGAAGGTCATTCAATTTTATTACTTTTTTCCCTCGTTTTATTTTTTAGCTTTTCCATAGTATAGTGACTTGGGAAAAAAACAATTTTTTTCGGCCCTCCCTACAATACAATTCTTTAAAAAAAATGGTATTCGTGCCACGGTCTTCATATAAATGCAGTTATTACTTTGTTGCAGCCCTTTCCAATTGAGTTATCGTATTATAAATCCCATATTTAAGACTGTGGAATGCTTAATAATACTGGAACACAGATATGTGATTCTGAATTGACGTAAAACACTAAAATTTATTTCAGCACCGATATATGACCATTTTGATATTTGACCATTATATTTAAGCTTATTATTGATATATATTTATTTGACTTTATTTTTAAGCTTATTATTTTTTTAATTTATATTTATGACGAGCTGTTATCCCCGGCATTGCTCGGGATTAAAATACTTGTAAGTCTGATATATTGAATTTAAAAACTATTTTTGTATAGAAAATTATAATACACTAAATTCTTTTATCGTCTGAAACGTTTTTGTTTTTCAAATGTTGTTCATAAATATTGAATTATAAGAAAGGTTTTGGGACAATTAATTAAATAGTTAAATTTTCATTAATGAAAAGCATTAAAATACACCAAATCAATAGTTGTTCCTGATATAAATTATGAATCGTCTGTTTTTCAAACTATATTCTTTAGTGCTCTTTCAGAACTCTGTTCATATCTTTCAGCAAACAGTTCTTGGTATCCATTCTTGTTCTTTAACAATAAAAAAAAATATTTTTACAAATTGTGAATTTTGTGTACAATTTAATTTAAAAAAATATCGAAATTGGAGCAACTAATTGAACGGAAATATATATATATATATTACCGTGAAAGACCGAAATTTGGAGAATGTCGACTTTCACCGGTGAAAGTCGACATTCTCCAGTTTCGGTCTTTCACAGTAACATATATATATTTCCGTTCAATTAGTTGCTCCAATTTCAATATATATATATAACCTAGAACACGTCAGCACTTTTGAACGTTCCGGAGTGTTTGTGCCGCGTACTTGTGCCTCTGAATCACGCTACTGTACGATTTGTCCATTTGTGGACTTTTGGGTGAGTATTGACACCTTTTTCTTCATTTTTGTTTTACATTATTGGTTTTGAAATTTGGTTTCATGTATATTATTTCAATTAGACATGAACTTTTACATTTTTGGTTTGAAATTTGGTCTCATTTATTTTATTTCAATTAGACATGGACTTTTTGCTTGATATTTCTTTGTTTCAAAATATTGTTTTTTTGTTCAGTGTTCCGGGGAAACAAACTCTTTTTAGCATTATTACTAAAGTTTGTGTTTAGAAAACACCAATAATAAGTATACGCTCGTTCGGGATTTCCCTTGCTGATGACGCGTCCCGGACGTTAGCGTTGTTTTTCTTTTTTGAACTGGTTTTAATGTTTTCTTTTGTTAATATATATATAATATCACATACGCAATGAATGCGCTAAAAGCTGCAATTTCAAAAGCGCTGTGGGAGATAGAGTATAAATCGTAAAATGAAAAACGCATTGAAAGCACAATAACATTTCTTCAGGGGATGAATTTTTTGTGAATTTCTAAAATATAAGAAGTTTGACATTTTCTTGCAATCAGTTACGCTGTAAGGCCTAAAACATTGATATTCATCCTTAAGGTCAAATCAAAAACAGAGAGAGGAGTTTTGAATAATTAAAACAAAAGAACGTTGTGATATAACATTAGAGCAAAGTAAGAATAAATTTTATGTACCAGAAGGGACGGATGTTGGCGTGGCAGTGTTTGCGGAGGGTTATGCTGCAGAAAGGTGTTGGGGTGTTAACAAAGTATTGAGTTACACGTTTTGCGTTTATCTTTGGCTGTTGCCAGGAAAGTTATTCTCTACCTTCGGGTCCTTTTTATTATATTAAATGAAGTTATTTGAACCTAATTAACCATTTCCATTAACACGATTTTAGTAAAGTCTCACTTTATATTCGTGACATTATACCATATAAAATAACATCAGAAAAGGAAAATTTCTACATGCTAAAAGTAAAAACTGTTGCTCAATATTTACTAAACGATATTTTCAAAAATACAATGATCAATATTAAAAACAGCAATACATCACACCTTTTTTGCTCCTGCAGAAGCAATAACAAAAGAGGTTGTTGAGGTAGTGGAAAAAATAGAAAGGATTTACATAAATTATCTAATGAAAATATTTATAATCTAATATATTAAGACCTAAAAGGAATTGAAGACGATTTTAATAAGAACTTTAACTGTAGATAGGTTAAAAACTTCATTTTCTCTACTAAAAACAAATTCTGCAAGATTCTCGTTGGAGGAGTGTAAACAGCGTATCGAGTCGCGCTTAACTTTGGCTGCTGCCAGCGAAGTGTAGTGTGTTGAGAACGATGAAAATAAAATAGAATAACGATAACGATAGAAAGCGTAGAGAAATAGTGAAAGAAATCAGTAAAATATAAAAAACCAGTGAAAAATGTCTAAAAGATGCGTTTGCGAGGTAAAATATCAGACATTATCGACTTGAGTGACCTTACTGCGAAGATTAACATCGCGTCGACATCTCTCTGATAAGCTATCATTGACTTACATCTTAAATCCATTAATCAGAGGTTCGTAAAGTGAGGAGGGATTTTTATTAATGTTGAGGCTATTTCTTAAGTGCATGATTTGCTTTCTGGCAGAATTAGTGTTATTGAATATTTTGTTGATTCTTATCATTTGATTGATAATTGTGTTTTTAAACATTTTTGATTTGAGATATTAGAGTTCAAAAAAATAAGTTTATTGACTTTAAATTTGAATTCGTTTCTCTTGTCGAGAATGCCAATTTTTAAGACGTTTGTGTGGTCTAAGCATAAATCACGAAAAATCGCTAGAGATTGATCGTTGCTGATTTTAATTAGTCTGAGTTCTTCTGTGTAGATGGTATTGCTAAAAGTGATGAAGTCTTGAACATTAAAAATTATTATATCGTCAATACATCGGAAGGCAGAGTGGAGGTTTAAAACGAAACAGTTTTGAACGAACAGTTTTGGCTAGTAAAGATGCGAAACTTGTGCCTTGTAGGATGCCTTTTATATTTTTGAAAATATATTCTCCGTTAGAGATAAAGTTATTCAAAATGCAGTATTTGATGAGATCTTCCGAGAAAGTTAGTGGTATTTTAAAAAGTTTTTAAGATCATAGAAATAGTTCATTAATATCTGTTGCAATTTATTTATTGGAATACTTGTGAAAGTAGTAGGTTTCTATTGTATCAATTTTGTTATTATTGAGGAATTCAATTACTTTGTTATTGTTTTTGATAATCCATGTAAAATTTCCTTGCTCAATATGATTTAGGATGATATTAAGATGTTTTGAAAAAATGATTCCAGGTTTGTTCATGCATGTGTTAGTGCCGCAGGTGATGTATCTGAATTTAATTGGCTGTTTATGAAATTTTGTGCAGATAACAATATATGGTAGATTATTATTTGCATTATGACATTTCATTTTTTTTGTTAAGAGCTGAATTTTTTAAAAATTCTGATAACATTTTATTTATTGAGTTTATAAGTTTTTGATTATTTTAATTCCTTGCCTAAAATTTCCAGATAGAATTTTTTGCAGATAATTGCAAAGTTGCCGGCCGCTTTATCAATAAGGGTTATGACGAAATGTTCTTTCACAGCTTTGAAATTATCCTTTATATTTCGGTAGTCATATTTTTCGTAATTAAGATTATTTTTAATTGTTTTTTATGAACTGTTTAAAGTTTAAATATATTGACCATTTCCATTCGGTGAAGAATTCCGCTGGTATATCGAATTTGGCGGCAAGTTTTAGACAAAAAATATCCAAATCATTAAGAAAACTTTTGAGAATGATTTTATGGAGATCTTGAAAATAGGACGGAATTTTGTACCTTTGATCATTAGTTCCCTTAGTTCTTTATTGTCAATAATGTCTTGGTTACATGTTAAAATATGTTTATGGTAGGGATCTAAGTATTTATTATATTCTTCTCTATTGCAAAGGTATTGAATGCTACTTTTATTGGTCTTTACAAAAGGAATTGTAGTTGAGCATTATTTTACCGATATTTGTATCATATTTAAAGCATTTATTAACTTCTATATTTTTGATTGGAAAAATATACGTAAATTTTTGGAGTACCGCATTGAATTTAGATTGCCCGTAAATTTTATTTTTAAAGTTCATGGTCATGTAAATTATTGTTTTTTTTCTGGATGTTTGTTCTGAGATTTGGCAATTCTTGCTTTATATAGATCATAAATACGAAGTAGGAAGTGTTGATTATGATTTTTGTAGTTATTCAGAATATTTTCGAGAATCTTGCAGAATTTGTTTTTAGTAGAGAAAATGAAGTTTTTAACCTATCTACAGTTAAAGTTCTTATTAAAATCGTCTTCAATTCCTTTTAGGTCTTAATATATTAGATTATAAATATTTTCATTAGATAATTTATGTAAATCCTTTCTATTTTTTCCACTACCTCAACAACCTCTTTTGTTATTGCTTCTGCAGGAGCAAAAAAGGTGTGATGTATTGCTGTTTTTAATATTGATCATTGTATTTTTGAAAATATCGTTTAGTAAATATTGAGCAACAGTTTTTACTTTTAGCATGTAGAAATTTTCCTTTTCTGATGTTATTTTATATGGTATAATGTCACGAATATAAAGTGAGACTTTACTAAAATCGTGTTAATGGAAATGGTTAATTAGGTTCAAATAACTTCATTTAATATAATTAAAAGGACCCGAAGATAGAGAATAACTTTCCTGGCAACAGCCAAAGATAAACGCAAAACGTGTAACTCAATACTTTGTTAACACCCCAACACCTTTCTGCAGCATAACCCTCCGAAAACACCGCCACGTCAACATCTGACATTCTGGTACGTATAATTTGTTCTTACTTTGCTCTAATGTTATATCACATCGTACTTTTGTTTTAATTATTCAAAACTCCTCTCTCTCTGTTTTTGATTTGAACCTTAAGGATGAATATCAATGTTTTAGGCCTTACAGCGTAACTGATTGCAAGAAAATGTCAAACTTCTTATATTTTAGAAATTCAGAAAAAATTCATCCCCTGAAGAAACGTTATTGTGCTTTCAATGCGTTTTTCATTTTACGATTTATACACTTTCACTTCACGATTTTGTACTCTATCTCCCACAGCGATTTTGGAAATACAGCTTTTAGCGCATTCATTGCGTATGTGATATATTTTTCCCATCTGTTAATATTCGCATTTTCATCTTTACTCGGATATATTTTCAATTAGTTTTTCATATCTTTTCGAATTTGATTTGAAGGTTTGTTATTTTATTTTATTGTTTTTTATTATGTTTTGATCTTTTATATATAGATTAAACAATTATACAACATTATATATATACCCTAATAGCACACAAATGTTGAGGAATGCCATCAGAACAACGGGCAGATTTATTACAATTGTGGCAACCGTTCAGTATTTGTAATGACATTCAACAGTCACTTGTTCTGTGATTGGGGTA
>BGPR01001600.1:219566-236832 GCA_013235015.1 Araneus ventricosus | reverse complement strand
AAAATTACATTTAATGAAATTCGCTATGAGTGACCTTGTTTCTGAAAGTTAATACTTATTCCGAAATTTAATATGGTGATGGAGGTTCTTAAATAGGAAGAGGTTCATCTTCAGCAGCACTGATCTCATCGTTCCATAAAACGTTTCCCTCGCTTTTAAGATTGCATTGAGAGGAGTTAATTTAAGGAAATCTTGGAAACTTGTTCACAAAGTTTTATAAGTTTTTTTTTAAGTTCTATATTAATTGGAAGCAATTTCTATGAATAAGGTGAATTTTATAGATGAGAACATAATGCTTTTATTCAGCACAAAAAAAATTATAATTAAATTTAAAAAATATATAAAGCATGCCTTCATTAGTGTACTGAAGTGTAGAAAATATTTTTTATCAAAAAATAGAGATGAAAACAAAAGCGCAAAATATTAATAGAACTCATCGAAATAAGGTGGAAATTTACATCACGTTTACAATATAATGTTTATCTTTAATAAATGTTTAGAAATTTTCTTTGTCATGATATTCATTGCGTTATGAATATTATTCTATATTAATTGGGGGCGATTTCTATACATAAGATTAATTTTATCAATGAAAACCTAATGCTTTTATTCAAAAAAATAAATAAATAAACACACTTTTTTAATACTCTATAAAGTAGAAAATAATTTTTTAATCAAAAAACTGTAAATAAAAATAAAAGCATAAAGTCGTAAAATACCAAAAGCTCGAAGTAAATAGAAAATTTAATCACATTTAAAATATAATGTTCATTTTTAATGAATGTTTGGAAATTTCCTTTGTTATAATATTCATTGTGATTTAATTTCCGTATAGTATTAATTTCCGTGTCTCTTGTTTTTACGAATTTGTTTTGACTTCCAGATTTTTGATTACTACTTGTCATACTATTTCTACTTTTAAGTGCACTAATAAAAGTGTATTTTTTTAAATTTATTTTTTTATTGTTTTCTACTTTTTAGTCTTTAATATATTTCATAATTAATCATTATAAATACAATATTGAAATTAATTTTTCAATCTTGAAATCAATCAGGGACATGCAGCCTTATGTTTATATCAGATGTTAAAAAAATTCAGAAATATCAGTAATTGGTTGCGAAAAATCATCTTTTCTTGCTCTTTGAAATTTCAAAAAATTGCGAGAGTTGGTGTTACTTGTTAAGCGACGATTCTGCACGAAAATTTGTAGGCGTTTTTCTCATAATATTTTAATAATGAAGGCTTTTTCATTTATAATATATATATGAAAGGTATTCGTGGTTGTAGTCAGTAAAAAGCAGAGTTATAGTCTAATTTTCCTTTATTATGGGAGAGTGACGGAATGTACGTACATCTTAGTCAACTTTCTCCCGTTACCCGTCGTCTGTTGATAGTAAACACCCCCGCCTCCATTCTC
Source organism: Araneus ventricosus (assembly GCA_013235015.1). Taxonomy (NCBI): domain Eukaryota; kingdom Metazoa; phylum Arthropoda; class Arachnida; order Araneae; family Araneidae; genus Araneus; species Araneus ventricosus. The sequence continues at coordinate 235,414 of BGPR01001600.1, read as the reverse complement.
CCGCTAGCTAGATAGTGTGTGATGTTCTTTAGTGATGAATAAATAGGCAGGCTGTCTACTAAAAGATATATTCTAAAACATTATTTACATATATATACACATCCGTAGATAACACACACATAGGTTTGAAAGAAAGTAACAGAAAAAGGATTAAACGCAAACAACAGTTTACGATTTTCAGTTCATCTCGACATCAAGAACAAAGAAACCATCTCTCGACGACCACAGCCCTTTCTCCGTCTGTCCCCTTATCTTCCTCCTTCCTCGCCCCCGCTCTTCTGAAAATCACGTGACTTGTCATTTCGGGACGAGTCAATGAACTCCACCGCTGGGGGGAATTACAGGATCCTTACAATCTTGGTTTAAGTTTCAAGTAAAAAGCGAACAGAAAATCCCTGCTTTTTCTCAGGTAAGGATTTAACAGAGAGACACGTGATCAAAGTGAAGGGAATAATAGCTATTTTTAGTAAATTACGTAAGTGTTTTAGGGAAAATGCATGGCGGCAATAAGTCGGGGATTTCGCGATTTGTGTAGGCGCGTGGAAGTAATTAGAATATTCTTTTAGTAATAAATATGCCAAAACGCGAGATTTAATATGCCTCCAGAGCGGGAAATAAAACGAAACTGGAGTTTAAGAAAAGTGATTTTGGAATACATTAATATAGTTATAAGATTTTAAAATATATAATATTAGAATTTAAAGTAAAATTAAGTAAGATTATTACATATATATATATAGAGAGAGAGAGAGAGTATAAATCGTAAAATGAAAGAGTATAAAATGTGAAATGAAAAACGCAATAAAAGCACAATAACGTTTCTTCAGTTATATATATATATATATATATATATATATATATATATATAACGCTAACGTACGTGGCACAGAAAAGAGGTTAATTTCTCTGTTTGTTTACAAAACAAAACCGGTAGCCTCCTCCATGCTAGGCATAACATCCCTGTCATAGCTTGTTACTATATTCATTCTGGTGTAAGAAAACTTTTTCTCTAAAAAAATGAGTTTCAGATGAATAATTCACAATATTTCTTACAATATAATGAGACTTTGGGTGAAATTATTCAAAAAAGATCAGTTAGAAATGAAACAGACGGGCTTAGGCGGTCCAGAAAATGTATAGATCAACGTCAAAATAAGTCAGCGAAGATAAAATCGTGTCATTTAACAAATTGAGAGGACAACATTATGGAGATTACTATTGTGAACATTGTACTTTGGCTACTTTTCTGTTATGCGCACACAACTTGGCGCCTTTTTTTTGAATTGGCAAATTTTCTTGGAGCGCTGAATCGCCAGTTTGGCTCTCGAAGCGTCAGGAAAATCATGGTATGCATATAACCGCTCTGCGCGGGATTAACTAGTTTCAAACATTATCTTAAAGGTATACTACTAATATAGTAGTGGTAAACCCAACCTTGGCACCGCGGATATTATTTCAACCCCCTTTAGATTCGCTTGGAGAATCTGTTCTGGCAGACAGACACCAGACATGAGATGTAACATGTGAAGTAGGTGTGGCGATTTGAGTCAACAATAAAATATGGAATATAAATACGTCTTCTTTTTCTATATAGTCTCACTTCGGCCCCTAACCCTGTAAGCAGTCGCTAGTTCTTTAAGAACAAGGCTTCAAATTAAAAACTTATGAGTTCTATTTTTCTATACCGAACTATGTTGATGTGAAAGCACTGAAAGAAGTATCGACATGCATTGAGCTTTATTGACTCACCATGTATTTCAGGGAGTTTAAAGTCACAGATATTCAATTTTCAAGCAAATTCAATGGTAGTTTGACACAAAAGCAATTTTTCTCACCCGTGGGAATTGATTCATCCAACTATTATCGATATACGGGTACAATGTAGAAGTGGCTGCTGACAAAAGAATTCAGCGGCATAGTATTTCAAGTTCAGATTAGAAAACTAGATGCTTGAGAGCTATTGATTAACAGGATCAATGAGCCTCAACGTGTTATTTTAAAAGATCTTATGACTTGGTTTCGGAGCTTTTATTGACTGAGGGTAACAAATATTTTAGACACTATGCAGTGTGAAACAAGTAAACGTAGGGGAATCCCCAAATATCGAACTTCCATACATCGAAAATCTCCATATATCGAATTTTTTTCAGGAATTTTCGATTTTCAATAAAAACACAGTTTCTGCATATCGAATAAGATTCATCGAATGAGCCGCTCGTAAATAAAGGCTATTACACGAGGTCCACAATGACAGATAAATTGTCGCGTTGGCTGGTCGCTCGCCTAGGCTAGGCGGAGTAAATAATTCTTTCGTTTAAATTTACCTATTGCAGTCAAAAACACGCCAATGGATTTCGTTCATGAAGAGAAATATAAATTTAAAAAAACTGCTTCACTGATTCCTACTGCAACAGAAATTCACGAAATATGGAAACTTATTTCAGAAAAAACGATAAACATTTGCCAATGAGTCATGTTATTCTTAACTACTTTTCTACCAATCCCTTTCCTATCTTGGAGCGAGTTTAGTTTAGTTTAGTTAACGTTCCGCCTTGTAGCACCATGAGGGCCATTTTGGATGGACCTCGTAATTTTCAACCACGGTCAGATGACGAGGACTACACCTGAGATGGCATCCCCTCTCTAAACTTCCACACCACACCAATTTTGGAGCGAGATTTTTACTTTAAATTCAGTTTATCTTTAGACTTCTAAGAGTTAGTATGACCCCTAACTGAAAAACTTTAAGTGTAAAAGAGGAATCCAGCTTAATAAAAGACGTATAAAGAGCGATGCAAAAATAAGACGCGGCAAAAAAAGTAGGAAATTTCATCAAGTACGGTATCAACAGTTTTGAAAAATCATTATTATTTGTACATTTTTTACAATAAATTTCCTTTGATAGTTTAATTCCTTTAAGCTTTCTTTTACCTTAAAAAATTAACTATGCGTCATTATTTTCTGCAAGATGATGATGAAAACGTTACAGTATGTAATACTGAATATTGAAATTTCTATACATCGAAATTTTCTTCGGGAATCATCAAGTTCCATATATAGAGGTACTTCTATATTAAAACTTCTGAAGCAAAAAAATCTAAACCGAGATAAAACTCGCCTTTTTACAATGAACAGGTTTCATAAACAGATGATTTTGAGATTCTCTATATCATTCTCGTAAATATTTGATTTAGTACATACATTGTCCAAAACAATCTGAGAATTTAATATTTACCGCATTTCATGCGGCCTTTCAAAGAAAATATATACTCCAAAACAGCTTTCATGACAGTCAAACATTCTGTTTCCGAAAAACGGCTGTTTTCATACTCCAGGGCATGTTTAGGGAGGAAAATTTCAATTTCAAGCAGCATTTATTAGACAACACCAATATACTGCGTTACGTTCGTTGCCTGCCGTCTCAAATTACATTCTTTGGGATTATAAACGTTGTTTCTTGCAGCTCCTGCATTAGTAAGTTGTGTAACGTTGGAATATTTTTAACTTTGAACATGTTATTCTGGAGAGTAGAAAATGTATATAACTGGTGGTGGGCGTTTTGATCGTTTTCACTAAACTAAAGCGAACCTTTGGTAATAATAATTAGTAATTTGGCCTGTACTTACGGACATACTAATTTCGAGCCATTGTGTGTGTGTGTGTGTGCGTGTGCACGCGCAAGGAGGCAACCACGGATGGAATTTCAGCCAGCCTTCCATTCCCAGAAAGTTTCCTAAAGAACACCTTCTACAGCTCTCACTCTAGCTTTGGCAAGCTGAGTGGGATAATGGTGAGACTGGCAGATCGGTTTACAGCATTATACGGAAAATATCTAACAAATAGCTGCACTGGCCCAGAGAATGCATCCAATTCCTCACTGGCCATGGGCCCTTCCCCAGATACCTCAAGAGATTCGGTCTCCACTCTACAGACTACTGTGGATTTGGGGAAATAGGAAATCCCCTTCAGTATGCAACGAGATGTCCACTTATTTTATCTTATCACCACAAGGAACCAAGCCCACAATTCATAGTCCATTGGTGGAAGAGCGCCCTATCCAGAAAGCTCTCAATACGAAATATAGATAATTTAATCACATTCCTGGCGACTAACGAAGACCTAATTAAAAGTCAAAATACAACACCGTCACATACTCCTTCCTAGAAATAGATACTTCCAAAGATTCACCTCCTAGAACCAGAAGTTCGAAGAATTCCCAGTTGAGCAGCAGAGCACACTAGCTTAAAAACAGCAACCAGTCACCACCAATTCTTCCGTAATTCATTCGAAAAATTCACCCTTCACATCACTGCCAACCCTTGAGTAACAAATTCCAGCGGTCCCTCAGTATAAATAACAAGACAGAACAACAACAAAAAAACAGTTCCACGATTTTTAGGATGGTTGCGACAATTTTCATCAATATAACCGGTGGTAATACGTTATTGAATTCTTCTTTTTCGTCGCATTGAATACAACTATCAGACCCGAATCATGGAGTTGCAACTGCATGAAAAAATGCAACTAAATGAACATTCAACCCTTTCACTGCACTCAAATTTGATAACTCCTCTTGAAAATTTTTTATATTATACTCGGATTGTAATCCTCAATGTGTTTTAATTTTATTCTTCTTCGTTCATGTATAATTATGTTCCCTTTCAAGTGTTTTTATATCCTAATGCTGTAATTTTTTTCTTTTTTTTGCTTTTGTTTCTCAATAAAGTTTCACACATACTCATCGAACCGACAGGGAGCCGTTTAGGCGCCGAGTTTGGGGGTATGCTGTGGTGTTATATGTGTGCGTGCGTGCATGCGTGCGTGTGTGTGTGTTAGATTTTGCAACATTTATAATAATAAATTTTGTAATATGATAAATGTTAAAAAAGTAGAAAATAATAAAAATAAAAAAGGCTTTTAAAACACGCTTTTATCAGTGCATTAAATAGTAGAAAATAATTTTTTTTTCTCCAAAATATAGTAATTACAACAAAATCGTTAACGCGTGACAACAATATTATATCACAAGAAAGGAAACTTTAAATATTAGTTAAAACTAAACTATTTTTATAAATGTTATTCAAATTCCAGTTTTCTTATAGTATTTCTGTCAGCAGCTTATGCTCTTGCGAATTTGTTTTGTAGTCAATATACTCGATAAAAAGAGTATATTCTACTTTTTTATACTAATAAAAGCTTGCTTTTAAAAACAAGTTGTATTTCATACAGTTTAGTTACAGGGAATCAAATTCAAAGCTTCATTACAGGCAGCTTTTTCATTAACAGCTCAACTACCCCCGTGCAAGCCTTAATAAAATTCATTCCCCACAAATATTTTATTAAGAAGAAATTTCATCTCGTAGATAACTCAAGAAGAAATCCTGACTCAATAGAAGCACGATTAAAATCTGAGTTAAGCCGCTGATTATAGCTTTTCGTAACTTCAGAGGATTAACTTTCCAAACTCCGGATATTTTAGCAATTCATGTTACTAATTTCCAGTGAAAGGGATTATACGTGGTATAATGCATCTTGTTTCTCCTATCTCTACAAATTTTCTCATAATTCCATAGCTATGAATAGACTACTGAATATAATTTACGGGACTATAATTTACGATTATTTAATTTTTGACTATATGTGGCTTAGCACCGATAATATCAGTGCTACTAAGCTTCCCATTTAGCGAATATTTCAATTTTAATAACTTTTAATGATGCTTATGAACTCTAAAAAGCAAAACTCAACATAATATTCTTGACTGCACATTTCCCGCTTCTAATGCTGCTACAGATAGAAGCTTTTTTCATTATGAAACAGTTTGAGTGTGACTTATCATTTGTTATTCTTTATATACACTTCTATTTAACTGGTCTTCCTTCATGCTTGCAAAGACGGAATTTTATATTCAATTTTCCACTCCAGTCTTCATGTGATAGAATTCTGGAATCTTGTGCAAATTTGTGTTCCTGCTTATAATACACTGGTGCGCAAAAATTAAGTAACATTTCGGAATATGAGAGAAATTTGCAATTTATTCGAAAACTGTGGTCCCCAATCAGTTGCGAAGAATCGGGGGACATACAGTCGAGTATCATACACATTTTACAGTGAATATTCGGTCACGAGGGCAATTAGGTGGTTGGCAAGAAAGTTATGAAGACGGAAAGAGATTTCGACTCATCCCGTTTCACAGAAACCTGATAACGATATAAAACATTCATCGATGGTTATGTTTTAAGTAAATAATATTTACATCCAATTTCATAAATATGGCATAAATATTCGGGAAGATGTAAAGGTTTCTTTAAAAAGTCCCAAATTTTCCTGCGTGTTTTTTGCTTATAACATGCAGAGTTTTCATTCAAATTATACGAAACTCACAGAACACTCAACAATATGTTACAGAAGATTTTCACCATATCATCAAATATAATTTTCGGCAGATTTTGGATGTAATTGGAAAAAAATTATTTAGTTAAAAATTCATATCTCTAGTTCTAATCATCCGATTTCCCCCAGGTTTGCTTTAACCGCTTAAGGACCGACTTATTTTGAAATGCACGGTATTTAGGACGAGTTAACTCGGGTTATGTCCTTCAGCGGTTAAATGTCACAGTTTTCGTCTCTAATCTGTTCTCGAAATAATTTTGAACACAACATCAAATTTAATTTTGGGGCAATTTCGGCCGGAATTGGAAAGCATGTAATTTAGTTCAAAATATAATATCTCCCGTTCTAATCATCCGATATCCACCAGATTTTCTTTAAATGTCTCAGTTTATTCCCTAATCCGTTCCTGAAGGAATTTTCAACATATTTTCAAATTTAATTTTCGTCAGATTTCGGATGGAATTCGATAAAATGTAATTTTGTAAGAAATTGATATCTCGCGTTCTAAACATCCGATTTCTCCAGGTTTGCTTTAAATGCCTTAGTTTTTATCTCCTAATCCGTTTCTTGAGGAATTTTTAGCATAACATAGAATAAAAATTTCGGACAATTTCGGCCGTAATTGGAAAAAATGTAATTTAGTTAAAATTCATATGTCGTGTTCTAATCATCCCATTTCCTCCATGTTTGCTTTAAATGTCTCAGTTTTCATCCCATAACCCGTTGCCGAAAGAAGTTTCAACATATCTTCAATTTTTTCGGCAGATTTCGGTTGGAATTGAATAAAATGTAATTTTTAGTTAAAAATTCATAATTCATGAATATTGGTATGGCTATCGACAAAATGCTATTTAAATAATGTATTTAGTATATAAGTATACATGAGTATTCAGGATAATTAACTTTCCTAAATTCAATGTTACTGTTCGAAGGTTCAAGTTTCGAAAATATCAGTTTGTGCAAGAACACTCAGAAAAATTTAAGTTCACCTTACTGAAATGCCAACCTCTTTCTGAATTTTTGAAGGAATTCATCTGGAATTTTTATATAACTTGCTCTATATACCTGGCTTTGAAGTGGTGAAAGAAACAGTACGCTGTGCCTCACACTGGCGCAGTAACGTTATTACAAATACTCATATTTCCTCCAATAATCAACGTAGTCATTTCAAATTCTTATGCAATACTTTGTAACATATTGCCGAGCGTTCTGTGAGTTTCATAAAATTTGAATGAAACTCTGCATGTCATAAGAAAAACCATGAGGGAAAATTTGGGATTTTTTAAAGGGACCTTTATATCTTCCCGAATATTTGTGCTATGTTTACGAAAATGCATGTAAATATTATGCATACAAAATATTGATGAAAACTCCATCTCGTCATCAGCTTTCTGTGAAATGGGATGAGTAGAAATTCCTTTCCGTCTTCATAACTTTATGGTGGCCCCCTAATTGCCCTCGTGACCGAATCTTCACTGTAAAATATGTATGATACTCGATTGTATGTCCCCCGATTCTTCACAACTGATTTCGAACCATATTTTTCAAATAAATTGCAAATTTCTCGCATTTTCCGAAATGTTACTTAATTTTTTCAGTGTACAATATTTTTATATTTCCAGAACTTGATTATCAATTAGAATTTTAAGTTAAGGTTTCTATTTTAATGAAAAATTTTCAGTCGTTTTTCTTCCAACAGCTACTGTAGCTCTACTGATAGAACTAAAAAGCATCTGACATCAAAAAATTCTGATCTCCTCTGCTGCTGAATAGATCTCATTTTTAAGATAAGAAATTAAGAATGTTATAAGACAAAGTTCTTTGATCAAACAATAAAATATTAGATCGATTAAGTATATCCAAATGTATCTATATATTTTTTAAATAATTGATGGATTTTTTCGATTAAAATTTGATTATAAAATTCCATAATAATTGTAATATTGAATTATGATCGAAAACATATATATGTATATAAGATTTTTTTAAAAAATCTCTTTTATCAGTGTGATGTAAGTAGAAATAATTTTTATCAAAAGTCTTGAAGCCAAAAAAATAATAAAAGTATGAGATGATGAAAACAATACGAAAATATATTTAAACCATAATGAATATCCTAAGAAATAAAATTCTTTAACATTCAATAAAGAAAAAATTAAAATAACTTATAAACGCGGTCATGATTACAGTTTAATTAGAATATTATAGCAACGACACACATTCTTAAGCTTTTTACTTTTATCACCTGATTTTTGATTTAAAAAATGTATATTATCTACTTATTCGTGCACTAATAAAAGCATGTTTTTAAAAATGTATTTTAATATTATTTACTTCCGCCTTCGATGTTGTTTTCTTTTTCACTTTTTACAAGCAAATTATCTCAAATAGCATACTAATAGCACAGAATTACAATATATTGAACACCCTAAATGATTAAATGCGTATATAATATTTGAATGAACAATATTTCCAAACGAAATCAAAATTAATATTTCTTTTTATGAGAGTTCAGCATTCAACGATAAAAATGTCGAATCCATGAAAAATAATATAAGCTTATGATAAAATATTTCCTCACAAACAAAATAGTCTTGTATTATTATTAAATCCCTAAGGAAATGACAGAATGAAGTTAATTTTTGTTTGTTGACAGTGAGTTCCTAGAAATTGTGCTTAAGCATACGAACCATTAGCCAATAAATCAGCCAGGCAGAAAACGTCGCTTCGGATAGAAAATGATAAATAGAATAGAAGATAGAGATTAATGATTACTCTGATGCCATACGCAATTTTCTAAATAGGCTTCTTCATTCGTAGCACATGGAATCGCAAATGCTCACGGAATCGTCTGCAATTCGAAGTTGTGTATTTGCATTAATTTTCTCGAAAAATAAAATGCTTTCCACGCTTCAAACATTATTAGAATTCTTCGCTGTGTCTCGTTTTAAAAGTATGATAGTTTCAGCCAAATTACTTTGGGGAATGAATTTTATTGTCTGAGTTTTGATTTGTTCCGAGAGCTCAATTTGAATGAAATGTAATTCTGACCAAACAGTCCTTATAGGTTGCATATTCATTGTAGATTTTATTTGCTAGTAAGCAGAGAAATATGTTAATAAACTTCCTATGCATAATTCTTCTTTTTTGATATTGATATGCATAAAATTTTTTTTGTTTAATGGAAAGCGTTGATGGTTCTTTAATTAGGAATGCAGTGGAGTCCAATTTCTGACATAAATATTGATTTAATGTATTCTCATGAAGCATACAATTAATTGCACACAATTTCATAATTCAATTTTCGAACAATTCCATAACTCAAACTCAACTTTCATAACGCAATTTGATAACTCTAGCATATCAGGAAATGAATCATAAATATATTTTAGAATTCCATCTTTGCAAACATGAAACAAGTCAAGTTAAATAAAAGTGTATGAAAATGAAAGCCATTTTCTTTACGCTATCTTGTAATTACTTTTTCTTTACAAAGCACTGCAGAGCTGGATTAGTCGCCAAATAATACGACGTTTAGTTTAATCCATACAATTTGGCAACATACTTAACAAATAACTTCATCTCATTGTATTATAAATAGCGCAACAGCTTTTACAAATCAACTCTATCCTGGAGTAATTTTACCTGAATGGCCTCCTTTTCTATCTTTACAATGGAAAATTAATTCCCGCAGCTATCTGATTATCTAGATGGAGCCGAAATTAGTTTTCTTTTTACTTTTGTTGTTACATCTGCTTAATTATGTTTATCCTGCGAAAACATCCCTTAGCATGTCCCCGTTCGCTCTCCCCAAACGATCAGCAATTTAGAGCTTGTCTTCGTCTCTGTTGCACCTAAATTGATCTGCCAATTACTCTTTTTCTTTTCTTTAGCGAAACTTCTATTGAGAGCTTCATCTTTGAATTTGTTGCAGGTCTTGTCTCCCATTTTGTGAAATCAAAGTACTTGTTTCCTTGATCCAAATGATTTGGGAATTCTTTGCAAAACTAATGGTCCAAGTGATCAAAATTACGTGCAGATAGATGAATATCCAGCATTACTTGTTTTTTTCTTATCAAAGCCTTGCGCGAAATGGGAAAAAGAAAAAAAGTAATAGAATGGAACATGCCTTATTCTAACGTTTTTCATTCGAATTCGTTGTAATTTGAATTTTTCTCTAATATCTTGAATTACCTACTAATATAATGTTAAAATATTATCTATAATTCGAATTTATTTTGTTTAACTTGAGTTATTTGAACGTTTTTGTTTCTAATTTTTCTCTAGAACCTTGAATTTCCAATTAATATAATGTTAAAATATCGTCTATAATTCAATTTTTTTTTGTATAAACTTGATTTGTTGGAACATTTTTAATTCGAATTCGTTGGTAATTTGAATCATTTTCTCTAGTAACTTGAATTATTTTCTCTAGTAAATTGTATTTTTTCTCTAGTACCTTGAACATAATGTTAAAATATCAATTATTTGAGAGTTTTTAATTTGAATTCTTTGGTAATTAAAATTTTTTTTCTCTAGTATCTTCAATTACCTGCTAATATAATGTTAAAATATTATCTATAATTCTAATTTATTTTGTTTAACTTGACTTATTCGAAAGTTTTTGTTTCGAATTTTTCTCTAGAACCTTGAATTTCCAATTAATATAATGTTAAAATATCGTCCATAATTTGATTTTTTTTGTATAAACTCAACTTATTGGAACATTTTTAATTCGAATTATTTTCTCTAGAACCTTGATTTTTTTTCACTAGTACCTTGAACATAATGTTAAAATATCAAGTTAAATTAGAACTTATTTTGTTTAATCAGAAAGCAATACTAAAAATCGTAAACTGCAAATTGTTATCAAGTTTGTTTATTATTTAGATATGACGTCCGACGTGTCTATTTTATTTTACTTGCCATTTATTCATTAACAAAAGCAATAAAAATTTCTTACTTTAAAAAAGCTAGAAACAGATTAGGTGTGAATAGTATTGTTTAATTTGAAGTTTTATTGCACCCAATTTTTCTATTCAAAGAACTATATACTACTGATTTATTACAACTTCTTATTTATTTAATAGAATTATTATTACATTTTTAACTATAATTATTACCACTTTAATTAATAAAATTAATTATTAAAACTGTTAAACTATTACAAAATAAAATTTAAATTTAAAAATTATTAATAAAACAGTTAATTATCAAAAGTAAATATTTATTGGCATATTCAGCTAAAAAATAGTCAGTTTTTCTTGCTGTAAGCATATTTGGACCCAGTTTTTCATAATTCGAATATTTGAATAAATCGAATTTTTACTGAAGTCCAGTCAGCTTCAAATTATCCAAGTTTCTCTGCATAAATAACCTCGTATTTATTAATGTTACTTTATTCATGAAATATTAATCAAATTCTAATGAAGGAATTCATCAATTTAAAAGATAATAATTTTCTTTCATTTGATTATACGTTTCATATCTTTATCTGCATTGTTAAGTACATCTTTGACATCTTATAAGGAAACTTGGACATAAAATTTCATGCTAATTGGTCCATTTTTTGATATCTTTCAATGACCTTCTCCCCAATAAATAGGAGAAGAGTTAGGGATCATTTTCATAACAGCATTTTTCGTTGAGCGATGAGAAATATTTTCACTAAGTTTCGACAAAATTGCTCCGACCGTTCTGAACAAACATCCATAAATGTGTCTGCGCTCAAATGTGTTTATTTAAGTTCCTGCCACCTTAACCATTCAACTCCCAGATTAATTTAAAGCATAGATTTCTATTAAGTTATGTTTAAAACATGAAGATTAAGATAACTGTAAAGTAAAATTAAATTCTGAAAAAAAATTATTTTGTTAAAAAAAAATTAAAAAATCGGTAGAAATTCGTTTTTGAAACCTTTTTCCACATCGATATTAAAGATTTTTAAACTATGGTTAAAATATCAAAAAATAAATATTGCCTTCCATTTCCTTGCATTACATCGAAAATGAATTAAAGAGAAAATCCAAAAATTTTAAATTTCAAAACCTGGCTAACTGGTCATATATACCAGTTGAAAATTTTTTGGACTTTAGGAATATATATTGACTTGCTAGAAAAAGCAAAAAAAGAAACAATGTAATGCATTTTGTTAGCCACGGAAGTGAAATATAAATCTATATATATAAAATTCAATGACTGTTTGTGTATTTGAACCTTATAGAATCCCACACCTCTTTACGGATTAGAACGAAATTTGGCACACATGTTCCTTAAGCCGGCAATTCATCTTTTCTCCATTCCATCCATTTGTCCCAACACTGTTTTTTTTCACCAATTCAAGTCGAAAAATCAGGCACGTCCATTCATTTGAAGTTCCATAGTGCGCTGGCAGTAGAGGAGAGCGATCTTCTTTCACCCTCTACAGCTGCTTTTCAATCTCTCCTATTCCTTACCCCACTCCGCGGATTTCAGATTTGCTACCCTCGTAGCAGGGTCTCGATCTAGTCAAATCGTTTGAAGTGCCGACTACCCTCGCAAAAGTCCCCACCAAAGATTCGGCACACGAACTACCGGAATTTGGTTTGGTTGGAAATCCGACTTTTCCCAGCCGCTATGCTACTTTCCGTAGGCTTTCGACCTTGACGCTCGTTTTGTCCTTTTCGTGTTCAAAAATTTCAATTTTGAAAGAGATATGAATGGCCAGTTTTGGAATCTAGAAGGATTAACTACGCGATTAAAAAGTTGCTAGCTCCACCTAAAGGGGGTGAAAGGGGAGTTAAAAGATTTAGCGTTTTTCTGCCATAACTTTGAAACATATCAGCGCACAGAAACTATTTTACACCCTCGTAAAACTTAAAAAATTAGCTTCTCAGTGACACCTGTTCCATTTCTGTATGACTTTTTTTCTCATTTAAAATCAATTTTAAAAATGAATTTAAACACAATTTGTAACAATTCTTTCGTTTGTTGTAATATTAAACCTAATCACATCTGCCACTCGCGTGCTTTTTACAATCTTAAATTGCTTTCTTTAGACATTTTCACTTTCGCACGCAGACTTTAGCAACTTTTGACATGCGTGCGCAGTAAATTACCTCTAAACAATGCTTTTTAAAATCGTTGCAACTTTTATAGTTTACATTAATTTTGTCACAGATGTTTGAACTTTTAAATTTTTAATGCTTATATGTCTTTTAAATGACTACTTTTTTTTATTTATCTCATTGAATAAGATTATATTTCATTATTTATTTATTTTAAATTTATTTATTCATTTTATTTTTTTTTAGTTTTTTTATTTAATAAGATTATATCCATTTATAAGTTTATCAGTTTTTATTGCATTGTCTATTTTCTCGCACCATCTTCAAAATCATACTTTTTAAAAACTATCAACGGACAAAAAAAGACACCTTTGCATTTCTTTAACTACAGGCTATAAACTTTTTTTTTACCTTTTCAACATCTATATTTCAAGCATTATTAACAATTACTGCCGTAACTTTAGAGCTCAAAATCCATATATAGTATTATGAATCTATAGCTAAAACATGCAATGTCTGTTTAGAAAGATATTGCACACATCTTTCTTCACTCCTGGAAGGATTAACTGTGCTGTTAAAAATTTCCTAGCGAAAGTAAAAAGGGTAATTTCTGCCCCAAGCGCCTCAAAAATAGTTAAAAATTGAAATTTTTTATGAAAATTTACAATTTTTTTTTCGAAATTACTATTGGCGCGAGGTGGTAAAGTTGTGTCTTAGGTATATTAGTTTACATATATTTTTTATTGAAATCCATTCATATCTTCCAGTGCCCCAAAAATAGTTAAAAATGACATTTTTTGGAAATTTATAAAAAAACATATTTTTAAAATTCCCTTTAGAGCCGGGTAAGAAAATTTTGTTCTGGGTATATTAGTTTACGTTTTTCTATTACTATTCAAATTCATTCATATCTTCTGGAGGCCCAAGCGCCCCAAAAATAGTTAAAAATTGACATTTTCACGATTTTGACTCATTCAAACAACAAGGGAGGAAGGAATAAAAGAACGCTTTTTTTCAAATTTTCCTCTGTAGCGATGTGTTTTTGTTTAGGAAAAGTCGAGATTGTGGCGTAGTTTATCTTTGACTTCGAAATAAAGTAAAATTGTGTTATGCTGTTACATATGAAAAAGAAGAAAAGGTAGTTGTGGGTCCCTTATATAAACAAAAATAATTTTATTCATTTAATAATAAAAAATAAATAATTTTTCATTCTCTCCTATGCATTTTCCCTGTAAAATCGTTTCTTTAACGTATTTTTTATTTTTAATTCAAAATTTTCATAAAAAACGTGTGGTGTTTTTTCACAAATATTTAAGTGTCTTGGGGCACCGGATAAAATTAAGCAAAGTTGAAAAAAATTGTATGTATGCTACTACACTTAAAAGACAACTTTTGCAACCTATGTCGATTATTCTATCCACACTTTGAATTTTCGATCCAACCTATTCATCATGCCATTCATCAAAAAAGTTGCAATATGTCTCTCTGAATTGTGAAGGCTCTTTTTTTCCTAGGCTAAAAAATATCTGTATCCCTTTTTTCCCTTAAAGCATGTACCACTTACAATCCCTGTGGAAGTTCCTTTCAAGATAACACTTCTTCATAAGGAGCTTTCGAGACGCTTTCTTATGAATCATGCATGGCCCTGCTTTCATCCTAGTTATAAGGGGATATCTTTCTAGATTTTGACCGCGAAAGCTGCGATTATTTCGTGTATAAATATTTCCTTTCAGTGACTTACTCTCGAAATAGTTTGGCAATCACGTTGTCTTGCAACTCTTGGCTTTCCTGAGCGAGATCTTGCCAAGACATGCTCTGAATTTGGAAAAGTAGTGTTATGACTATCAGACATCGTGCGGTTTATAGAAATGGCGATACATCTACACAGTATATCTGATTGCTTTTAAGATACATTTAAAAAATTATATAATCATTCCACAAATAAATCGCTCTCGATGTATTTATTAGATGAGACAGAAACTATACCTAATTTTTAGAAATTAAATATAAATGTTATGTAAATGAAATGTATTCTACATCACATCATTAATCGTGAAATAGTGAGCATTTTATTTAAATTCTTTCATCGAACTTTTAGAAACTATAAATATACAGTGCAACCCCGTGTTAATCGAATTAAAGGGGGAAAAGCCGTTTTGGATAACGATTTTTTCAGTTAAGCCATGAACATCTATTACTATTTTGTGTCTAATTACAGTACGTAATTCTGAAATGTTTTGAGCGTAAAACGGGTTCAAAACTCTTTTTATAGGCTACACTTATGTTCTTTATTAAAGTTATCCCTACGTCGGGCATAATATTCGGATCGACTTATGTTCTTTATTAAAGTTATCCCTATGTTGGGCGTAATATTCGGATCGACTTATGTTCTTTATTAAAGTTATCCCT
>BGPR01001600.1:195619-219556 GCA_013235015.1 Araneus ventricosus | reverse complement strand
GGGCGTAATATTCGGATCGACTTATGTTCTTTATTAAAGTTATCCCTACGTCGGGCGTAATTTTCGGATCGGCGAGTTCGGACGCAATGCTCCTGACAGGCACAGGTAAACAATCTCTTAATTAATATTGTTAATACTCATTAACTTTAATTTTAGCATTCTGAAATTAATCACTCATCTTCTTGGGGAGGCTTAAATGAAAAAAGTGGGTATATCGTTGCAAAAAAGGCTCGCCTTCGAGCTTAATACCGTGCAGTACAGTGCGTATTTTTGTGGATTTTCGATTTCAAAGGCGTTTCGGATAACCCATGTTTTCGGTTAACCCGAGTTCGATTAATCTGGATTTTACTGTATTTGGTTTCGACACGAAAGAATATTTTTTATATGAATAACCATTTCATATCCTCGGATATGAACAAAGAATTATTTAGCGTTGTTTATTTCGTTCAAACTTCTAAACACATACATTTCTTATAGGGATTAATTTTTACGACAAAAATTTATTCAATCATATTTTAAAGGCAATGTTTCGAAATTTAGATTTTTCTGCTCAAATTCCAACTAAACTATTTGAATTCTTAGTAACTTCTCACGCTTATATTTATAGGAGGAATCATATATGATTTTTTCTAATTGATTTTTTAAAAGAAATGGAATACTTGTATCTGCCCAACTTTTTCAAGACCATGGCATATAAAATGTTTAAGTTTTATACACTGGAGTCTTTCATCTTAATGGTCGTTTAATAGAGAACATTTTTGACTGTAGCAAGTTTTAAACTTCCCAAAACGGATGAAGAAGAACTGTGTTATATTTTGTGAATTATACTATTTCCGCTATCTTTAGAATGTTATGAATATTCAATCAGTAAATACATAATATCGTGATAGTTGTTGTAAATTGTACAAAATGTGGAATTCTGTGCCTTTTATAGTATATTCTTTTTGTCTGTAAATTTCTTTAATCGATTCTTTAAAAAAATAAATCAGCATCCAGCTTCGATGCACAGAAAAAAGATAGTTTTATACAAGGTGCTCCCAAATGAGTGATACTAGGTATCAAGAGGAACAAAAATCGACCACAGAGCATGATATCGCAAACCAGGTTTAATCGATGAAACTAAAGAAACTACTTGAGCAGGGTATGACGTCGGGAACAGCAAAAAAATACAATAATAAGTGCAAAACATTTTTACAGTATTTACGGCCTGTGATTTATAACAAAAAAACCAAAAATATGCGCAAAACAATAACAAAAAAGTACAATAATAAGAACGAAAAAGTACAACAATAAGAACAAAAAAGTACAATAATAAGAACGAAAAAGTACAACAATAAGAACGAAAAAGTACAACAATAAGAACGAAAAAGTAAAATAATAAGAACGAAAAAGTACAACAATAAGAACGAAAAAGTACAACAATAAGAACGAAAAAGTACCATAATAAGAACGAAAAAGTACAATAATAAGAACGAAAAAGTACAATAATAAAAAAAAGATTTTTTAACAACATGATTACAAAATAGCTTATGATGCAGAGAGGAAACGGAGAGAAGTGATTACTGAAGTTGTTCGAAGTTCAGGCCGCAAACGTCACTACCCAGCTGACCTCTTCGAGATGCGCTATGCTGGTGATGTGTGAAGCAGCGACGAAGATGCATGCTGTGAAATTTTCCTGTGTCTCCGCAGGTGTCTCATAAGTGAGTGATTTAAGGTTTTCCCAATGCAAGATATTCAAGGGATTGAGGTCCGAGGACAATGGAAGCCAGACAACAGGTTCGGCGCGTCCAGTCCACCTCCCGGGAGTGTGGAAGTAGCTGCGCACCGTGTAACATCTGCCCCTGGACTCCAAAATCTGGGCAGACTAACCAAAGAACTTATAAGACATTACATTCTTTGGACTAACCTCCCCGCCCCCTGGCGGAGGAAAGAAGGAAAAAAGAGACGTTGGACTGGGAAGAGAGACGGACGCTGGGTGATGGAAGCGAAATGGCGCCTTGCTTTGTTTGAAGTTTTCCATAAAATGTTTCGCTCGGTTTGTTTTAAGTGATATGTGTTAAATGTCGTGTAATGTGTGTCATGTCTTCATGTGAGAATAAAATCCTGAAAAGACACATGGTCATACTTCCCTACAACACATCACATCGGTACAACCGCGATGGAAAACATGTGCTCGAGTACCATCATGCATGAACCACGTGTTCTACTGTACTGTGACCGGCAAACCCTGCATTAAGTATTTTCGCAATTTTCACCGACTAAACGTGGTTTGCCATATCATGTTCGATGGCAATTTTTGTTCTTGATGCCTATTATCACCCCTCTGAGTTTCTCTCCACTTCAAGGGTAACCTTGCATATTGCTGAAAAAAGCGACAACACAGCAATTATAGCAGCTATTCCGTAAAAAGAGCATCATGTTTTACATAGACATCCAAAGTACAGAAATAAAATCATCAAAACTGGTATTTTCAAGCCTTAACATAAGAACAAAAGACTTTAAGTGCTCATTAACATCTCCAAACACAGTGCTGAAACCTTGAAGATTATAATTGTGAAAGCTCTACATTGGAAGCCGAAACAACACGAAAGTTCCATAAACACAAAATAATCAGAACAGAAAACTTGACCGTATGGTTGTCTCCTTTTGCCTCTTAAAGCAAATATTTACAATCCCCGTTCGAGGCACCTTTAAGGCAACTCTTCTTTATAAGGTGCTTTCGAGGCACTTACTTATGAATCATGCATGGACCTTTATTATGCTTTATAAAGAAAGGTATATTTCCAGATTTCGGCCGCAAAATGTGAGGTTATTTCGTGTATAAATATTTCCTTTGTGGGAAACCATTCTCCATTATAATATGGCTGTCTTGTTGTCTTGCATCTTGTGGCCTCTCTGGATGAGATCTTACCTGGGCATGTTCTGAATTTTGAATCAAGAAGTTTGATAAATATTGAACGTCATGTGAATCGAAAAATTGGGATATTTCTTGATGTTGTTTCCGTTTTCCTTTTAAAGTGTGGTTTGAAAAGACGTCGTCGATCCTTGAATATATTAATTTTGATATTTTATTTGTATAAAATCAAATTTTACAATGTTTTCAGGAAGAGGAGATACCTAAATTACTTGTTGTATTTTTTCAAACATGAGTCCGGATCTATAAAACATAATTCCACTAAGCTTTTATTTAAAATCTTATTTAAATTTAAGTAATCCGAGAGAACGAGCACCTCCTTAGCGAACGTGAAGACGCACGGGGGTCATAGAATGACCCCAAACAGAAATTCAACCCTGAGCAGTTGAAGACATTATTTTTTAGTTGGAAAAATAACTTTTTTGACTTTTAGACATTAGGAATACAATGCTTAACACAAATCAAATCTAGTCCATTATTATCCACTTATAAAGCACGGATTTGTTGAGGGTCCGTTTTCCATACATTTCTTTCACGTAAAATGTTTGGTGAGGATTTCTCTATAAATATATTTGTGCACTCTACAATTAACTGTATCATGTTATCGTGTATGAATAACTCCCAACTCTTCACAAGGCTTGTCATATCTTTCTCTGGCTCTTTTGTTCCAGGTAAGCGAGACAAAATATTATGACAACAAGTATGAATATTCTACCTAAATTTTTTTTTCCTCTACTATACGCCATCTTTTGATGCCATTTGACGCCATCCATTCCGAGCTATTCACTTTTTCTTTTTCAGAATCTCTGTCTTCTTCCGATTCCGTATCATGTTCGCTGAAACTTCCATGATTTGAAAAAATCTCTTCTAAAATATCCTCAGGTCCTTTGTCTTCACTGTCGAAGTCTAAATCTTCATCAGTTTCAACTTCAGCAGGACATATACGTAAACGCTCCATTTCTTTTTCATATGAAATCGGCATTGTGAGATGTGAGCAGCAAGTAAATACTTCGACAACAACGAACTGACGTTATCAGTCGCGTGAAATAAAAAGTCTGTAGAACAAACGAAAGGACGCGCGGTGTCATTCCGTAGCCCCAGTAACTGTTAAAACAGGTATTATGAGGGCGAAAAATTCCGGAAATACTTTCGAAATACTCAGAAAAGGCAGAAGGGGTGACTAACTCAGCTCATGATAAGGAAGGAACGAACAGGGGGCTATTTTTCTAGGAATCGGAGTTTGCCGAGAGCTTGGGGTCATAAAATGACCCCCCACGCGTCCTCTCTGGTTAAATTCAGCACTGTCTCCCTTAAAGGAAGTTTGAAAGATTTTTACAAAACTATTTATTATAGTGCATAAAAATTATTAAACATCTCCTTCATAGAACGTTTGAAGCAGATATAATTACAAAATGTGGAATGTCTCTCTTTATTTAGACAGTTCGAATTCATTGTTTACTTGATTCTTCACATCTTCAAAGAAAATGTCTACCTAGATACAACACAGGCCTGAAATATTTCTATAAGCTTCGTTTTTCTATCTCGAGAAAGCCAAAAGTAGGTGGAGGAAACATAACCTTTAAAAAGACATGGAATCCTAAAAATTCTATCCCTAGATTTAATATATTTTTATAAAATAATAACGGTAACAGACTAATTTGACTGGTAATTTATTAATATTTTTACAAAAAAGTTCTAATAAAAAACAAAACATTCAATCAATATCAACATTGTTGCCTGGAGGACTTTCAAGGACACAATTTATGTCTTGTTGTACATAAAATAAAAGTATCATTTCGAAATATCAAAATATATCACGTTCGTTGGCAATGGGGCTTTCTTGGAAAATTCATTAAATACCTCATTTCTTCGTTTGTTTCTGCCACTTTGCCTCCGTAACCTGTAGTAACCATCCTGCATAGTCATTTTTGGCTCTTGGCCACTAAACCCTATGTACTTACCTATGGTAATATTGAAGTATTTCTTAACCTATTAGCCCATTTTTAAAACATACTCAGCGTTAGAAACCTTAAAACAAAACCACGAGTATTTCAACATATAATTCTTTGCTACTTCCAAAATTACTCTCTTGAGGCTAGTACGTGACGCTTACAAGATCCATAATGAAAACTGCAAAGTTTCTAATCAGTATGCCATAAAATACTTTGGGAACACAATCACTCGATTCTTTTCATTCACAATTTATTACACAACTTTTCGTGTCCTCTTAGATCCATTAACCAAAGATCCAGCGAAAAGGATTTGTGCGATTCAACAGCAACTATTGGATCCTCTTCGAACAGCGATGAATGGGTTCGACCTTCATCGGTTGAATGGCATTAAACGGAAATAACTCAATTCTCAAGAAATCTGATGTCTACTAAGGGAACTCAATGGATTTCCTGGAAAATCTTACAAATACCAATATTGGTGAGGGTATTTGATGTGCTGCAGTGATAGTAGTTTGTTTGGAATACCTATATAATTGACGAAGGCATTCTCAAGGAACAATTATTTTGCAAAAAGTAACAATTAGCATTTCACGAAAGCCTAGATAAAAAGAAAATAACACCAGCAAATAAAAAATAAGTTCGTTTAAAAGTTATTTTACATATTACACATTACTAGATTCTTAATACATATACTACTAAATACTATATGCATTTATATTGCACTAATGGACGAGCAAAGAAATGATGTTAAATAAGACCATAAATATTATTCTCCAATATTCATGTTTTGTGTTTCGTCGAAACAATTATTATCTGAAGATAATTCACTAATGCGTCGCTTGAATAAAACGAAATTGCTAAAGGTCGCAGGAGAGAATTGCTAAAAGTCGCAGGAAGGAATAAATTATCATTTTTGTGCATGGATGTATTGGCATTCTGCATTTTCCAGTCTGGGCTGTGAATTAGTGGCAGCCGATTTTAGCCATTCATACGGAATATTTACCTGATGCTTCCTCATACACGAGGACACAGCGATTCTGCACTCTGTGGCGTTCTGTAATGGCGTATCTATACCTCCGCAGCAGCAAAAGTTGTTATTGATGAATCTAAATCTATGGATATATGATGGTCCCGTTCGGAGAAAAAAAATAGTATCTTTACAATCCAGCTGGTATATCACAGGATAACTAGATGTAACATTCCATAGTTTTGGCGCCCTGCATGACCTAATTTCCGTAAGTTCTGATACGCCTTCATCAATTATTTCTCAGGATTGTTTGAATGAAAGGCTTATTAAACTGAATTGAGGGATAAGGTTGTACTTGCTCTGCTGCATCTTTGATCAATTGATCAACATTCTCGTTTTCTACATGGCTCGCTTGCTGTATGATATATAGAAAGCAAAATAATGTACATGTGACTATACTTTCTCGCTAATTAGTTCAGAGGCGGCATGTATTCGTGCTGATTGATTGGCACGAAAATCTCAACAGCTCTTACAAAGAGGGGAAATATGCTATTTTAGCAGATTTCTTCCACCGGTGAGAAAAAGGTGAAAGTATGCTGATATACGACTACAAAGAGTTCCGTTTGAAATTTTTTCATCATCCTTTTAAACTAGACACTCTATATTTTTTGCCTACACCAACGCACTGAAGTTCCTCTGTAATCTTATAGCTCAACCTGACCGTTCATCACACAAAATCCTCTTGAAACTACCTACTGTTTTGGATAATCTTAAAATGCTTCCCGCCCGATCAAAATAAGAAAGTAGATTCTTTTCTCAAATATTATATCACATCAAATTTGCATTATTTACATGGATGACTTGATACATTTTGGTCCAAAATGGAATTACATTAGTTTACATTAGTCAATTTAGCCTATGGAGGATAATTTCCAACGTGTAAATATTTCCTGCCCGCTTCAGCCTTCTTCTTGCACCAGACATCAACTGGTTTCTCTGGTCTTGGCGATTCCGTTCCAGTGCAAATGCCATCAGCACTCAAAATCTATACCAAGAAATAACCAAAAAGAATTAAATTATGTAACAGAATATGTTGGAAACTGCATAATAAACTGCATAATCAGTTCCTTATTTTAAGTGTTGCATGAAACATGGAAAGCAATAATTAATCTTTTTGTGTGCTACATTGGGTTCTTCTAGAATAGATCAAACATTGAATGAAAAATTACTTATAAAAACAAATGAACCAACCAACTGCAGAAAATTTAATTACAAACTTTTCATTAAAATAAAGCAGAATGTTTGTAAATTTTTGGTTAGAAAAAGACAAAGTGTGTTTTCTTCGTCATCTGACCACGATTCAATATTATTAAAAAGGAACCCAAATATCCCTAGAGTAACTTCACAAACGGGACGCTAACCCAATTGAATCCACTTATATAAACTCTTATTTCTCAAATTCATTCGATTCCTCTGCTTACAAATTGTGAAAGGTTTAACGTCGCAAAAGCGAAAAAAGTAGAAAGAACCAAATAAATCAAATAATTATTGACCTGTATGATATCGATTTCTCTACATCTGACGTTATAATTACTTCTCAATCCCTAGATAGCCCAAACAATTCCCCAATAACCAATAAAGATCAAGCAGTCTTCTGCAGTTCATTTCAGAAGCGAATCAATATCTACAGACGATTTGAACTGTTAGCGTGTTAGGTGACACCGACAATGACAATGAATTAATTTATAATTCTTTAGTAACTTTAGAAAATAGTTCATCTATTTTTAACACGCAATCTTCGACCGGTCGAACATCATCAGATATGCTAGAAATAGGAAAAAATTATCCGTTGCTACATAAAATCAAACAAGGAATCGAAGAAAGAAACGATAATATTGGAGTAAATAACTTGTTTTGTCATGGAAGTTGCTATCAACCTTCCTATAGCACATAAAATCAATTCATTTACAGTAGAACCTCGGGAATCCGAACTAATTGAGGCTGACCTCTGTTCTGATTCCAGGAAATTCTGGTGAAATTCTCCTGATATGCCAAATACAGTAGAGTACTGACTTCGGCACTCTCTGACGGTGATTCGCATTCTAAAGCAGGTTTAGTTCCTTACCTCCAAAAGAAGATAACCGATTTTGTTTCTACTAATTCAGGTGCTGTATTCATTCTTATTTACCAATTCAAATGTTGCTTTTAAGTTAGGAAAAACATTACCTTTGTTCCTGGTTCCTAATTATTATTTTCCTTCACATTTTTAAATAAAATTTTTTTCAGAAAAATAAAAATAGGTGTTCGGATTTTCCGAAATTTGTTATTCTTCGGGTTCCACTGTATATAATAAAACTGAGCTGTCCGAAGCTAACACTTGGAACAGAATCAAATCAGTGACGGAAAAATCCTTGCTTTATGAGGAAATGTCTTAGAGTAAGTTGTGCTATGTTAAAACGATGTTCTGAGAATTCCATGTTTGTCATGGAAGTCTTATGGGAAGTCTTCTGCGTGGCTGTCTTATTTTTCACATAACTTCGAGACGCATGATCGCACGAAAAACATTTTTACATTCAGTGATATATATTTTTTCTAATGTGTAAAATGTTTCAGATTGTTTGCTAATCAATAATATATATATATATATTCTCTCCGAGACGGAACGATTGCTTGAAATCTGAATCACCCGGTTTGTCTTCACAAAACTGAAGAATTCAATACAAATACAACGGTCGATAAAATGTTTCATTTGTAAGTTTTCAGAATTTCCAGAAGCGATTCATTCAACCAGACATAACTCGAGGATCACTTCAGCAGAAAGCATTCGAAATATTTAGAATTCCATTGTTACAAGCTTTGAGACGCTCCAAATAGCAGCCGTTGTTCGATTTTAAAAAATCATTCTTTATTTCCATTCTGAAAGAGTTATGTGAATTAAGATTTCCAAGCTGTTCAAGTAAATTATTTCATTGATTATGTGCAGATGGTAAGCAGCTTTAACAGTTAGATTGTTTCAGCTTTTTAAGGTTAAAATTAAAGTGATTTTCATAATTATATTATTTAAACGGAAATTCAAACAGAATAAATAATTCCTTCCGGGAAAACAATTTTTTTATTGTAAATCGTCATGGTTAAGTGGAAAATTATTATTTGAATTAAATATTTCAGTTGCTGAAGAAATATCCTGGGATTCGGGGGCACAACAGTACAGAATTTCAGAATTCTAGTGCATCAAGATTCTGGGAACAGGGAGCACAACTATACAGATCAAGATTCTAAGAACTGGGGACATAAATGTACCGAATTTCAGAACTCTAGTACATCAAGATTTTGGGAACTGGGAATACAACTGCAAGGAAATTCAGAACTCTGGTACATTAAGATTTTGGAAAGAATTTTAGAACTCTAGTACATCAAGATTCTGAGTACTAGGAACATAACTATACAGAATTTCAGAATTCCAGTTCATCGATATTCTGAGAATTGAGGACACAACTGTACAGAATTTCAGAATTCCAGTTCATTAAGATTCTGAGAATTGGGGACTCTACTGTGCAGAATTTCAGAACTCTAGTACATCAAGAAGCGAGTTAAGAAAAACAATTGCAAAACCTCATATTTACAAATGTAAATCAAGTTAAGTTTAAAAAAACAAGCAAAAAGAAATCTTAAATCAAAAGAAACCATTTCAAAATTTTAAGCGTCTGTAAATGAAGACGGCTCCTAAGAAAATATTTTACTCCCTCAAGTTTCACTAAATACAGAAACATGAAGACATTTTATACAGAGATTTTTTTTTTAATTTCGGAAAATTTACTTCTGTTTAGTCCTAAGGGGGACTATCTTCCCAACAGCAATAGGGTCTCAAAACAGCAATAGGGTCAATGCGCGTGTAGTCACCGGCACATGACAAAATCATCATCATCTAAACATGAGTCTTTGTCTTTTAGTGCGTATGTATTTGTGTGTCTTTAATACCTCACGCCTTACATTTTCCGTAACATTTTGGACTAAAAAAATTCTTTATTATTCTTATCTCTTCTTTGCTGTTTATAATGGGAAAAAAACCGAATCTTGTATGAAAGCGTTTTTTCACGTTTCTACTTAGCAATCCTAAGTCATTAAAATCATAACCTTTGAAACTTCGAAGGGATTCTTTATGCCTATATTAGATTGTGTACAGTGTTTTCCTAACTCTAACTTTAACTCTCCGAGTGGCTCAAACGTCTTTTTCTGTTTGTCATGTTCAGTTCAAAAGCAAATTGCTCATATTTATATTTTCTTAAACAACTACGGATTAAATATTCTTAAGATTTCAGAGATGTAATTAAATACTAAAAAATCGATTCATTTACTTTAAAAGCTCAGTTTTCTAACCTGATAGCTAAAAGTTCAAAATAATTGGGCTTAATCAGAGAGTTAACAATACTACCCAACACACTGGTATACTAATTTGTTGACTTACTTGTGAAAAAATAAAAATAGTCTAATAAATAATTTGAGGAAAATTTACTAAATATATTATAGATTTTAATACTGACATTTATATAGTTTTGACTGGACTTTCTCTAATAACTCTACCAAACACTTTTGACTCTAACGTAAACATCAAGTGTTTTAAATAAATTAGAAAGTACTTAAGAACTAATAAAAAAGTTTAAAAAATTGATTTCCATTCCAATAAATGAACTACATTTATATTAACGAATAAAACATAAAGCAAAAATATAAAAAGTTATTTCAATCAATAAAATAACTGGTCTTACTGTTAAGAACAGCAACTACACTATGCACAGTAGATTCATAATTTGAAGTTACGATGAGTAACTTGAAGTTTATAGTGTGACCATGAATTGATCCTATTCTCTAGCCCACCTGCCGAGATCGCCAGAAGGCCGGCCTTTGCCCCTACACATTTAGTGTGAAAAATCACATAGCAGAGAAAATTTTTTCCTGCCTGAATAAAATACGATGTATTTGGGTTGACAGCGGATTTCTTTTCTATCTTCTCCAGAGAAGAAACTGTCTTTCTTTTCAGAAAAACTCCTCTTAAAATGTCGTTTTTTCGGAGACAAAGCTATTGTTCTGTAGGTATGAAAAATGTTCAGACTGTTCAAATCAGAATTGTTCTCATGTCCCGTCAAGTAAAATGTGCTGTAACTCTGATCACAATTGTCCGTTTCATTGAACATGGAAATCAGACAGTTACTTCCCAATAGTTCCTATGTAGAAAACGATAATACGTATTTTAACTAATCAAACATTTCGTCGTATGCTATAAATAAATAATTTTAAATATTTTAACTATATTTGCTCCGCATCCTATTGCCTTAATTCATGTGTTTTTGGTATTAATGTATTTTCTTGTTTATCTGCATACTTAATTTGGCGTCTACACTAGGTGACGCTACTTGTTCCTGTTGTGTGGTATTTAAGTTCGCAATGTATTTTCCACTTATGAGAAGCTCAAGTGCTTCATGTTTCAAAGATTGGAGGTATCCGCTGCTCCACAGCGGACTGTACTCCAAATGTCTCGTTTCGGCATTGTAACTATTTGCACTAATTAATCTCTTGCTTAACTTCTCGCACTGACTTCCCTGCCATTTTCTTGCTGTTGGTGCGCTGGTGTTTTACCTCGCTCTTCAAATGCCTCCGGCTTACTGTATCTTTGCTGCAACATGCAGCTTTTATTAATGCTTAATTGTATAACTGTTAGTAATTGTATATAGTGATGAATACATATTTTAACTTAAAGTTTGGTCGTCTTTTATTGAATGATACAACGCCAAAAGTCTATTTGGATCTCAACCACCTCATCGTTCCAGCACTAGATTCCGGGGTAAATTGTGAACTCAAGATCATCAGGAGGAACGCATCTAATTCAATTGCGACAATATTGTAACAAAAATCGCTCTGGTGGGTGTACGTGAATGCAGTCCAGCAAGCAGGATAATAAAAAAAATAAATGACTCTTTCCTCCATGAATATTCCAGAAAACAAAACTTATCACAGATAACAAAACTGAGGCGTCTAAACTCAAGCAGGCAGCAGATCACTAATAAAAGACAGTCACAGCACTTTCAATAACGCTCAATGTCTATCAGTTCACAAGTTTGCACTTCTGACCAAACTCCAACTGATCCACTAAATCAGCTCTCGGTATTTTATACCTTTTCCGACAAGATGTTGAGTCACTTCTCTCGAAGGTTCTTGATATTTCCTCTCCTAGTAGAGATAGAATCATAATTCTGGCATTTTCTGGTAGCTTTGTTTTGTCGCCAAAGCTGCCAGATTGTCACCAAAATGGTCGCCATGGTCGAAGTTCATTGGCTTGGTTCCCAGTAAAACTTCTATAAAACTCTCTTTCTTGTTATAAGATCAGTATGTCAGGAAAGCAACTTTACAACATTGCAACAATATGAAGATCATGAAGAGGACTCTATTGGAAAAATGTAAAGTGCTCCTTCCTACTTGTTGGGGAGGAGCACTTGAGAACTCATTTATAAGCCTAATTTTACTTTAAATTAAAAAAATGAAAACCTCTAGGACAAACATCGTAGCATGTTAATGTTTTAGGCTTGATTCATCTGTCTCTCGATTGCATTAGCCGTTACATTCTGAGCGTAACGATTTTTACATCACGAAATTTACAAAAAGAATGCCAGACTATAAATGCAATATATAAAGAATGCCAGACTATGTACATATCATGCTCAGAAAAGCGATCGTGAAAATACTGCATGGAATTAATGTCCACAGAAAGACAATTTTTTTTATCCTTTCGTTAACATTGGAAAATCACGCGAGTGTAAGATTTGATTTTACAATCAAATTGGGTTGAATTTCATTACAAAAATAAAAGGCATTGGTAAAAATTGTGTTTAAAATTAATTTTCAAAACTCTTATGAAAATATTTTTAAAAATGCAAGAAAATAAAACTGAAAAGTCAAGTTTTTGAATTTTAAAATGGTGTAAAAATTATTTTTTGCGATAACATGCTCCGAAGTTATTGAGGAAAAAAGTTGAATTTTTGATCGATTTTTAATTACTTAAAATTCTGAAAAACCTTTTCTTAGTAACCTAAGAAGTAACTACATGACAAATTTGGTATTTCTAGGTCCAACGATCTGTCTTGACCTTTGCATTCTGTGCATAAAGAATCACATTGCACTTCGTTTGTATGGTTTTTCATCATGTAGTTTAGCGAAAGTATGCCAAATTGAAATCATTAGCATATTAAAAAATATCCAATGTTAATGGACGACAAAATATGGAGTTACTATATTCCAAAGTGTTATGAATATTCCAAAAAGTTGTATTCGACTTTCCCGCACTCGTTGCAGGCCAACTCATCTTAAATAGAAAAGTTATTCAACCTTTCTACGTCCGAACTGCCTGTAAAGTGGCCTCATTCTGTCCGTCTGTTTGGGGGCATTTTACCATGGGTTTCTCTGTCACATAAAGTGCCACAATCCAGTATTTCTCCTATAGCTATTTATGTCAATTCCATTTGTCAATGGATGGAATGCCTAAAGACATATCAATACAAATATAAAATTTTACAAAAAACTTTTTATTCATAAAAGGCATAAATTTTGCTTAAATTGAATAAAAGTGGAATAGGACAGCAACCACAATTTTTAGGGTTTCTAGTTCATTGTGGTAAATTACAGGTTGATTCTAAAATCATGAGACAAATTTTAAGAGAAGGTCAGGCACAAAGAAACAAATCATTTTCACAATAGCACAACAGTTGCATAACTACTGTTCAGCAACGGATTCCGATACTACCACTTTTGGACGATTTTACACAGAAAAAGGATGTCAGGCAATGAGTCATATGAACGCATTTCCGGAGTTCTTTGTTAGATAACGCTCAGTAAAATGTAAACATCACCCTTCCATTCTTCACTTACCCCCTATTTTGATAAAAATAACTCCGCCCGGTGCATGCGCAAAAGCGCGGAGGGTTTCCGAATCCGTTGCTAAACAATAACACCATTGCAAGTCCTACGCAGCGTAACAGATACAATGGCAAGTAGGACGCAATATCAACAACAAAAACAAGGAATATTCACAGTAAGCTTTCAAAGGACATGCCGTCTGGAGCTAGACACGCTTCGTATGATATTATTCACGCAACTGTGTTGTTATTCTATTGTAAATTTATGCTCCATTAATCCTGTGTTGCACACTGTTGGAATTCAGTGCCCATTTCCTCTCCACCCCTTTTACTAAAACAGTATGCTCCCTGCTATTCTGTAAGCTATCATTGGCTGATACTGTTCGTGTGCTAAATAGTGACTGAAGATCGTATTCTGACAATTACGTCACTTCTTCGTCTTCTGACTTCCAACACTGTTGTGTATATAGAAGGGGAAAACAATCCTCTCTTATGACTAATCTTTGGCGAACATTTTAATGTATCTTTTTGTGTGCTGCTGTAAATAAATGCTTTTCGTTAAATCTGAAATATTCACTGCGTGAATTTAAACTACACACACTTGGTCTGGTGAATTCATTTCTTTTACTTAATTCTCTGGCAAAGAGCCGCGGTGTAGCGGTTTCTCTGCGTTTACAACCTCCTGTTCTAGGACAGAGGTTCCCAACTTGTGGTACGCGTACCCCTGGGATACGCAGGGGACCAATTTGGGGTACGCAAAAGTGATCTTGGTAATGACGGAAAACACAAAATATATAGGATTATAATTTTTTTCTCAAATTCATAAGAAAAATGAAAGTGAAAAATTGTACGAGTTCGAAAACCTATTCACGAAACAAGAAAAAGAAAGAAGTGTATTAATATATAGTAATTGAGTAATTGTTAGTTCTCATCATAAGTTAATGTGAAATTATTTAAATGCTGTTTTCATGTCGAAGTAATACTATTATAGAAAATTGAATAAAATGTATAGTCAAATATAAATTTCGTTAAGTTTACACTATATGCCCAAAAGTATCCGGACACTTGCAGATTTTCACATTTTTTAGAGTTTCTCCGGAATGGTTTAACCGACTGTATTTAAACTTCAGGCATATAAAGAATAGACAATAACTCACATTTTACATTGAAGATTCGGTCCTGAGGGCAATTAGGAGGCCGTCTACAAACTTATGAATACAAAAAGATGTTTGGCCCACACCGCTTCACAGAATACTGATAACAAGATGAAACTTTCAGAAATGGTAATGTGTAATGTGCATAATATTTACAGGAATTTTTGTAAACTCAGCGCAAATATTTGGGAAGATATAAAGGTTTTCTTAAAAAATCTCAAATTTTTCCACCTGTTTTTTGCTTATAACATGCAGAGTTTTCTGTTATATTATACGAAACTTACAGAAAAGATGACAATATCTTAGAGAAGCATTTGTGTGAAACATTGGAAAAGAATTATTGAATATTACAGGAATTATGAGCAATTTTAGTAAATAGTGTTTTACTGCGCATGCGCGAAACATAGTGTAATTTTTCTTTCACAACTTTAAAGCCAGATATATAGGGCAACTTATATAAAAACATTCAGTTCAAAATCATTAGTATTCAGAAAGATATTGGCATTACAACGAGCAGAATTTTAGCTCCTGTCGAAGAGAAGCTAAAAGATGAGGGGTTGTACACAAATTCATATTTTTTAAACTTATATTTTTAAATAGTTATATTGAATTGTATAGTGGTTAGAATTTGCTGAATACCCATGAACACATCTAATATTCGTAACGAATAAAAAAATATATATGTAGAAGTATAAAAATATTTTAAGAAAAGAAATTAATTAGATAAAAATCGTTTCGCCATAAAATAAATATATTTAAAAATATCGTTTGGCCGTAAAATTGTAATATGCAACTTGTTAATAATCATGTAAATAATATAATTAAAGTAATAAAATGTTTGTTATTTATAGTGCCTAATTAGCTGGAATTTAAGTTATGCACGTAATTGATAAGTGTTCATGGGTATGCAGCAAATTCTAACCGCTATACAATTCAATGTAACTATTTAAAGATATGAGTTTAAAAAATATCAATTTGTGTACAACCCCTCATCTTTTAGCTTCTCTTCGACAGGAGCTAAAATTCTGCTCGTTATAATGCCGATATCTTTCTGAATACTAATGATATTGAACTGAATTTTTTTATATAAGTTGCCCTATATATCTGGCTTTAAAGTTGTGAAAGAAAAATTACACTATGTTTCGCGCATGCGCAGTAAAACACTATTTACTAAAATTGCTCATAATTCCTGTAATATTCAACAATTCTTTTCCAAAGTTTTACACAAATGCTTTTCTAAGACATTGTCATCTTTTTTATAAGTTTCGTATAATATAACAGAAAACTCTGCATGTTGTAAGCAAAAAACAGGTGGGAAAATTTGAGATTTTTAAAGAAAACCTTTATATCTTCCCAAATATTTGCGCTGAGTTTACAAAAATTCCTATAAATATTATGCACATTAAACATTACCATTTCTGAAAGTTTCATCTTGTTATCAGTATTCTGTGAAGCGGGGTGGGCCAAACATCTTTTTGTCTTCATCAGTTTGTAGACGGCCCCCTAATTGCCCTCAGGACCGAATCTTCAATGTAAAATGTGAGTTATTGTCTATTCTTTACATGTCCGAAGTTTAAAGGCAGTCGGTTGAACCATTCCGGAGAAATTCTAAAAAATGTGAAAATCTGCAAGTGTCCGGATACTTTTGGGCATATAGTGTATTAGAGACGTTTGATTCTTAAGCTAATCAAGTCCTTGGAGTTATTATTAAATTTTTTTGTGTTGAGGAACGGGTAAGGGGATATAACAGTAGGTGGTACTCAGAAATAAAAAGGTTCTAGGATAAAATAGTTATTTGTTTCTGTATGCCTGACCTACCATTAAAGTTTTTCCCATGATTTTAGAATATTATATATATATATATATATATATATTAATAGCACGCAGATTTCTCCAGACAATTCATGTACATTTAAGATTTTTCATAACACACATCAGTAAACTTCTAGAGGTTGCAGAGGAAAAGGATTAAGAAAAGACCTTTTAAAACAGTTTCTGACCTTTTCAGTGAACTAGAGGCATTAGAACTTTCTTTTGCAAACTCCTATCTGTGGGCTCCTGTCAAGAATTTTGTTTTCTCTTTAAAATCCTGCTTGCTTCTTGATTTATTTTCGAACTTTGGTTCATTTAAGTCCAATAACTTACATTTCAAAATTCTCATTTTTGATCTTATGAAACAACGATTGTCAAAAATTCCTACTAAGGATCCCATTAAAAAGTTGCATTTAATTTTTAATTTCCAGCATCCTATTTTTGACAAGATTCCTTTCTCTTCCATTTTCAAGAGTGCACAGCAGTTTTTTTCCTATTAAAAACATTATATTACCAAAAACTTTTAAATATAATGTTCCTTTTGGCAGAAAAATCTTCAATTACAATAATGCCTCTTCTGACATTGTAAAACTTAAAAAAAACAGCTAAATGTTTTTGTGACAAAGACTCATTTTCTCAATTTATTGACAAAGATTCTGGCCATATTGTTACTGGTAATCTAGACATAGTAGAGAATACAGATCTTAAAAATATCACGTTAAAAGGTCCAAAATTCAGACAGATTTTTCGAGTTTCTCTTCCTTAAATTACTGAAAAATATTGATGATTTCTGTTTAAAAACTTCTAATGATTTTCTATCCCCATTGAATTTTTCATTGAGTGGAAATGGAATCTTTATTACCTTCTGAAAAAGACTTTCTCCCTCCCTTTTTATAATTCCAAATTTTTTGATTCTTTTAACTTTTCTAATATTAAAATTGCTATTGAAGACTTAAAAAGTAATTTCACCATCACTCCAATCGACAAAGCTTCCAATAACTATGCTTTTATATGCAAACAGCATTACTCTAATCTTCTGGATAAGGAACTTCAAAATTCAGCAACGTACAAAAAGTCCAACTTGTAGTACAATATATGAGTACAATAACCAAAACAATTCTTGCTTTCGATAAATTCTTCAAAATTAAGGATTATAATATATGCTTTCCTTACATTACTATTAATCCAAAATTTCACAAAAATCCTATTTCTTATTGTTTTATCACTTGTGGAACTTTTTCATACTTGAAGCAACCTGGTTACATTTTCTTTAATCTGTTAAAAAAATACTGAATGTCATCTGTTCAGAAGGTTTCACTTGGATTATTATCAATAATAAACCGGTTTTTGATTTCATTCACAATAATGAAGACAGAATTTCTTCGATTGAGACTTTTGACTTCAAAGATCTTTTTACAAGCATTCCTTTGGCCACTCTTCGAGAAGTGCTTAACTCATACTTCTTTGATTACAAAAATATTCTCAATATTTCTTTTGAGTATTGGGATAAATTATGTAATTTTTGCATATTTAATAATTTTATTTACAATGGGGAAAGTATTTTTCTCCAATCTCATGGCATTCCTCAAGGATCTTCTTTTTCTTCTATTACAGCTAACCTTTTCCTACATTATTTTGAAAAGAATTATTTACTTCTTCATCCTCAGGCTTTCATATTCGTAGATGATCTTATTGTTTTTAATCATGGAACATTTAATAATACGTGGCAAAATATTTATCTTTCAGCCTTGCTTCTTAAACAAACAAACAGTAATCTGTTTGAAGCGGATTTTTTAGATCTGAATATTTAACATGTTGATAATAACTTTTGTATCGATATTTATGGCAAAAGAGTGGATTTTAATTTTAGTGTCAACCGACTTTCCTATTGGTCTTCTAATATTTCTATTAAGATTTATAGAAACACAATTCTCACTCAATTGTCTCGTATTAAATCTATTTTTTTCAAAAGAAAATTCAAAATCGAGACAATCTAAGCTTTTGTTTGATCAACTTTTAAATAATGGTATTCCCGAAAACTTTGTGCGACGATATCTCAAGCAGTGAATCAGGGGCTATCGGCAAAGACTTTTTCTCCTTTTCTTCCTCTGTTTGGCAACAGCAATAACTAGTTTGGCGTCCATTTCCTCGTGCTTCTCACAGTCCTGTTTGCTTATTCCTGTCAGTGGTAAGCCTTTTTCTCTTTTATTTTTTTTGTGAATACTACTATATTATTTTATTCTAGGTCTTTTTTTTGCGGATTTTTTGCTTTCAATTTTTTTTAAATTATCTCCATTGTATTTGTCTTTTATTCCAGAATTTTTCCATTTTTAATTGTCTTGTGCTTTTGGAAGGGATGACGACATATTTTAACGGGTTTCGTATGTCGTTAGCAGAAAAAAGCACTTATTAATATCATAGGCGAGCTTCCCTTCTTGACGAGCGGCTCGCCATGATATTTTTCAATTTATTATAATTTTTGTCTATTTTTTTTGCCATTGTGTCTTGTGTGTTTTTGAATTTTTGTCTTTTGTTTCTTGTTTGTTTTCATGTATATATATATAATCTCACTTAATTTTACTTTAAATTCTAATATTATATATTTTAAAATC
Organism: Araneus ventricosus; assembly: GCA_013235015.1. Classification (NCBI taxonomy): domain Eukaryota; kingdom Metazoa; phylum Arthropoda; class Arachnida; order Araneae; family Araneidae; genus Araneus; species Araneus ventricosus. The sequence continues at coordinate 200,241 of BGPR01001600.1, read as the reverse complement.
TTAATACAATATTAATGTATTCCAAAATCACTTTTCTTAAACTCCAGTTTCGTTTTATTTCCTCCGCTGAAGGTATATTAAATATCTCGTTTGACATATTTATTACTAAAATAATATTTTAATCGCTTCCACGCGCACACAAAAATCACGAATTCGGCGTCCATTCGGCGCCAGACTTTTCCCTAAAACACTTACGTAATATACTAAAAATAGCTAATATTCCCTTCACTTTGATCACGTGTCTGTTTGTTAAATCCCTATCTGAGAAAATGCAGGGATTTTCTGTTCACTTTTGACTTGAAACTTTCATACGATATGGACGTATATTGCGCCACTCTCATAATATGTTGAATAATGAATAAGAAATAGCTCTTTATTCGGCCCTTTAATGACTACAACAACGAAAACATTTCATATATATATATATATACTGGCAAAATCTAAGTATTTATACATATGAAAAACTTGAACTTCCAGGAAACCTGTATCGACAGCTATTAGGGCACATTTGCTATTTGTATTTGGAGAGAACCCCAGACGTGTTTTACGTATAGAACAACTCATTTGTAAAGTAACTCAAGAAGATTGACTCAAATTGTGACGATTATCAACAAGTTGTGGAGTTGTGGAACGTGAGAACATAACTCTTAGCTTACTAATTCTAGCTTTTGGTCAAAGTGTTAATCAAAATTCAATATAATTATTCAGAAACATTCAGGTGCTAGGATGTCAAATCTATATTAAATAGAAACAAAAAAAAGTTAAAGCAGGCTTCCGAAATACAGTAATAGTGTTGATTTTAATTAGAAAAATGTCATAAAACTTATTTGTAGATGGTAATGAAAAGATTTTACATTGAAGCCTGACCCGGAATGTTCCTCAAGTGATAAAATATTTCAAAATACATATACAGGATTTTGAATATTTCGCGAATTCTGTATATTTTAATAGCATATGAAAATACCATCATAGAGTAACTTGGCTAATTAGAACCACAATAAAAATTCGATTTATTTAAAAATTCGAATCAAGAACAACTGGCTCTAAGAATGAGTACAGCCAGATAAACCGATAATTTTTAAATAAAAAATGGCAGCAAACATTTATTTTTTAAATTAACAGTTTTATAATAAAAAATGCATAATAAATAAATAAATTATAAGTAATTTTAATAAATAAAGTTATAACAATTATTGCTTAAATTATGAATAATTATTTAGATTAATGATTTTAAAAATAATAATTTTAATATATAAGTAAGTAATTCTAACTAATAAGTAAGATGAAGCAGTCTGAATGAAGCAATTGCACAATAAAACTACAAAATAAACAATGCAATAACCTCCAAAGCGTTCAATGGTTTTTTTATAAAGTGAGAAATATTTTATAGCGTTTTTAATTGCATACATAACCACGCGAACTGAAACAAGTGGACACAACATACGGACGAATTAGTATAACAAAAGCAATTCCAGAAATGCAGACAAATTTTTTCACAATTTTTATTTTTGACTTCAGACGACTTATTACAGATGTTATTTTAACGAGAAATTCACTGTATCCAAGAAAAGGTTTCTCGGTATATTCTTTTTGGTGTTATTTTTCATACATTTCAGGTAAAAGCATAAACAATGAAATAATATTTATAACATTTTAAAAAACCAATATTTCTCGGAATGTAAACCGATATACTAAGAGACTCGAAACAAACTAGTTCAAATTTCACATACAAACGCACATTTTTCAGTTTTCACATGCAAACATTATAAAATTCAAAACATTCTAAAAAGTATTGGCATCTTATGTTATATAAAACGAGAGAAAGAAATATTTTGCGGAGAAATTTGATATATATAAATACGGCAGTATAGAAAAGGAAATAAACTGAGATAGAGCCCTTAATAGAAAAGAATAAAAACTTTCTATAAATAGATAAGTCCAAGCTTCCAATTCCATTCCTTAAATGTTTGTTTTACTGCAGAATATAGGCGAAAGGAAGCTGGGAAGTACAGTCACAGTTCATGTGATCTTTTAAACAAAAATTACACGCTGAAGCAAGGTTTCGTAAGAAATAAACATGTACAGTATATTTTGTTTCCTACACTTATTAACGAAATAAAGCTGCTTTTATCCTTTAAAGCACGTTTATACAAAAAATTTCTTTTCTAAACCGTGTTTGCTAAATAACACCCACATGTTACGTCACGTTTATTCCTTAGTGTCTCATGCTGTCTTTTTTGGAACTACAGATGTCATTTCCCAATCCTCCAGCATTAGGAAGTTGTGAAACGCTAGAATTTGTTTAGGAAGTTGTGTAACGTAAGAATATTTTTAACTTAGAACTTAATCTTTCGAAGACTCTAAAAGGTATTAAGCAGGAAGGTGAGCGTTTTGATTGTTTATCTAAAATAGGAAGACGCCATTCGTTAAAAAAAGTTTAAAATAGCGGATTTAATCACTGATTATTTAAAAGTCTTTTTCATTTTCACATATACAATGAGAAAGTATTGTAAGCGTCAAAGAATCGACTTTGAGATTTTGATTAATCTCCAAGTTTTCGACCTCCCTCAGTCCAAAAAATTATTATTTTTTTTTTTTTAGAATTACGTTAGACTGTCTGTGAGCGCAATAATTCGAAAAAGGAACGAACTAGAAGGATTAAATTTTGTAGGTAATCGTTACAACAAAATCGTACATCTGTGTCAAATTGTGGACGAAATCCATCAAAATTCCTATCTGTCTCGAGTTGGCTGAACAAAACAACCTAGATGGATGAAATATGGCATGCGATTTTATCAGCAAAATTGTAAATCTGTACCAAACTTCAGATCATTATTCATCAAGGCATTCATTGACAAGCTACATATATGAAGTTTGATGTGTTACGTTATACTAAAACTGTAGAAAAAAATATGTGTGTGTGTGTGCGCGCTAGTGTGTATACTCAACAGTAAAAAATATATATTATGTTTTAAGAACATTTGTTTTCTCTTTCTGTAGATCAGAACTTTACTGTATCTGAAAATAGGATTCTTTATATCTTTATTTATAAAGATATAAAGAATATCTTTATCTTATATCTTTATGAATTTAATTGCTGTTAAATATATATTCACATGATAAGTAGATTGTATTTAAAACGTTTAAAAGGTGATTCAAAATTCAATTTGCAAACTCTTAGGGGAGATAAGAAACACAAAAATAAGCCAAATCCACATAGGAAAGCATGGCCGGAAACACCAGCCGAATGAGGTAGAGGGAGCTGTTCACCAGCACTCTAGTTGGAAATCAGCCCTTGTCTTTTAAAGTTCCGGCTGCAGAAGGAAAGCATGCAACAGTTTACGAACGCTGAGATGGCGGGCATGCCGGCGACCACTACAGAGGCTGCAAATCTCAGTCAAAAATCCGGGTACTTTGGAAACGGTTCCCTAATCCATGCATCGGCGTTGTGAAGCGTGCATTACTGTGAATGGTTGAAACTTCGAAACACTATCGAATATATTCTTTTAAACTGCATGAAGTATTTGTCCCACAGAAGGAACTTCTGCTTGAAACTGAATTTGAATTCAAATTTTTTTCCTCATACAAAGTCTTTCTTCATACGATTTGTTCTTCTAAGCATCATCTTCCGGTTTGTCTTCAGACCCTGAAACTTTTCGACATCTATTAACTGTGACTTTCGGATACTAGGGAATGACAGCTTTTGCCGCTATATATCCCAAACAAAAAAAATCAACTTCAACTTCGAAAAATGTAAAGTGTCGCCAAATAAAGAGCTTTCCCCCATTATTGACTTGTCATTTCTACTAGATCTTTATGTATCCACTACTTCATCTAGATGGAATATCGAAGGGTGGTATTTATATATGATTCTGTCTCTTTGGTGCGCTTCTTCTATACTAAAAATCGCGATTTAAATAAACTTGAAGTGAGATAAAGATGCCATAATAGTAACGACAAGACATCGTTCTATCTTTCACTACTTTAGGAAAACTTATCATTTTACGGCATTTAACTGCCATAAATCGAAGTTAAAGCGCTCACTAAGGATCAACTATCAGCAATGCATTATCCTAATTTCTCTTATAAGAGTTTTGCCCTTTCATATTTAATTACCACTAAATTCCATTCTGCTAATAGCTAAGGGTATATACGGAATCTGATAAGGGATGATTAAAATTTGAATAAAGATGATGGTGGTATAACTTTCCGAAATTTATGAGGATTTAAAAAAATGCAGATTAATTTTAATTCATCTAGCAGCATTTTAATTACCAGCTATATTACCTAAAATCGAAAACATTCTAACGATGCTTTATGCACAACGTTTTTAAATGTCTGTTTCATAACCAAAATATATTTCTCATTAATATCAAATAATATCATCGAAAGAGTTATAGTTTGTTTGGCCTAAATGTATTGTTTTATAAAATGTCTCTGCATAATAAGTTCCAATCCAGACATTTAAACCAGTAAAGTTTTATAAGAGATAAAACACTCAACTTTGGTAGTTTATTTATTTTCACTTATTAAGTCAAAACGGACAAACCATGCATGTGAAGATATCCATCACTCGTTTGATCGTCTCCTTTTAGTTTCTTGAAATGAAAATAAACTTATAA